>DWJN01005309.1:0-11588 GCA_018248895.1 Carystus phorcus
GTCCACCCGCAGTAGGTCCAGCCGCATGCGCAACCGACGCCCCAACATAGCCACCGCCGGTTCCTTTTTTGTGGTGGCGTGAGCCGTGTTACGATAATGCAATAAAAAATTTGATAATTCCCTTTCAATATTACTCCCTTGAGTTACCGCCTTTTTTATTACTTTTTTAAACGTTTTCACTGCGTTTTCTGCGGCGCCGTTACTCGACGGATGATACGGAGGTGCCAGAATGTGCTTGATCCCATTGCAACGCAAAAAACGGTCAAACTCCGCCGATCGAAATGGCGGTCCCCCGTCAGTGACTAATTGCTTTGGTAATCCGAAGCGAGCGAACATTTCACGTAACTTACTAGCGACTAAATTTGCCGATGTTCCCTTCAACATCGTAAAAATTTCCATCCA
Organism: Carystus phorcus; assembly: GCA_018248895.1. Lineage (NCBI taxonomy): Eukaryota > Metazoa > Arthropoda > Insecta > Lepidoptera > Hesperiidae > Carystus > Carystus phorcus. Next base: position 403 of record DWJN01005309.1, read on the forward strand.
TTTTGAATGCGCATCGACTATAACTAAGTAATACTTACCACCGTACTGCAAGAAGTCAGCATGAAGTCTAGTCCACGGGTCCCGCGGCCACACGTGTGGTGCAGGAAGCACGTGAGGTGGAGCGTCGCGTTGCTGGCGGCAGGCGTCACAACGCCGCGCGCGCTCCTCGATTTCCTGGTCGATGTTGGGCCACCAGACGTAGTTGCGAGCTGTTTGCTTCATACGAACTACGCCCATGTGTCCGCTGTGTATTTCATCCAGAATCTGAGTTCTCAACGTTACCGGTATAACGATCCGGTAGCCCCATAAAATGCAGCCCTTATCTACATACAAATTATCTCGTCTAAGAAAGAAGCTGTTTTCCTCCTCCGATTCGACATGAGCGGGCCAACCGCTCATAATGTAACCATAAATGATACACAAGAGCCGATCCTTTTTTAACTCCTTGGCCACGTCCGTGTGACTGATGGGAAAACTATCCTCAATAAAATGTAAATATGCAGCGTCCTCCTCCGACTCGTATTCTTTCGGGCGTTTGATTAGAGGTAAGCGGGATAAGCAGTCCGCATTCCCATTATCACCTGTCGATACAAACACAATATCGAAGTCATATGCCGCCAGCCTTACCGCATACCGTTGCAGGCGACTGGCCGCCGTCTGCGGAATCCCTTTTTTCGGCCCGAATATGTAACTCAATGGTTTGTGATCGCTACGTAATGTAAAGTGCCTACCGTACAGATATTGATGGTGACGCGTGACTCCGTACACGATGGCGAGTGCCTCCTTGTCGAGTTGACTGTAGTCGCGCTCCGCCCTATTAAGCGAGCGCGACGCACAGCACACTATACGCTCGGCACCATCGGGGTACCGGTGCGAGAGCACCGCGCCTAGCCCGTACGAGCTGCTGTCCACCGCCAGTATCAACGGAAGGCCTGGCTCGTAATGCGCCAGCACTGGATCACTTGATAATATCGCCTTTATCTGTTCAAAGGCTATTTTACAACCCTCAGACCATACCCACTTCGCACCTTTCTTTAGTAACGCGTATAACGGTTGAAGAATAGAACTTATATTGGGTACAAAACGGGCATAGTAATTAATAAAACCTAGCGCCGCTCTCAACTGAGACACGTTCTCCGGAGAGGGCATAAGCCTAATAGCATTTATCTTATTATGATCTGTATGTAATCCACCCTTATTTATTCGATAGCCAAGATAACATACTTCATTTTGAAAGAATTCACACTTTTCAAATTTTACCGTAAGACCGGCCTCTTTAAGTCGCGTTAGAACAGCCCTTAGGTTACTTAAATGCTCATCCTTATTACGACCCGTTACACAAATGTCATCAATAAACGCTACACATTTAATACCTGTGAGTGTTTCCTCTATAAGTTTTTGAAATATTTCTGGTAAGCATTTTAAACCGAAAGGCGCTCTACGATATACAAAAATACCTACATGGGTTGTGATCGCCGTTATGTGTCGTGATGTTTCGTCCAATACCAGTTGCATATAAGCATGTTTTAAATCTATCTTAGAGTATTGTTCCCCGCCACTTAACGCTGCGAATAATTGTTCGATACGCGGAAGAGGATAATGGAAGTCTTTTAACACTTTATTAATTGTTACTTTATAGTCCCCGCATAAACGTATCGAGCCATCCGGTTTAATGACGGGCACAATTGGCGTACCATAATCTGATCTTTCCACTTTATCAATTATTTGCTCCCGTAGAAGTCGTTTTATTTCTAACTCGACAGGAACTCGCAGCGCTAATGGCAGTGGGCGAGCCTTGCAAAATATGGGCGTGTCATCATTCAAGTATAATTTAATTTTTTGTTTAAATGTACCAATTATGTTAGAGAATACTTCAGGAAATTCGTTTTTCAATCCCCCTACTATCGAGTCTAGCCCGTTGTGTTGCAACGGCTGCATATGATATAAATGAATCGATTGCAAGCGTAATTCTCGCATCCATCGGCGGCCGAGCAACGGCGGCCCGCCTCGCTCAATGATGAATAGCGGCAATGTAACTCGCGTCGGCGCCGGCGCCTCAGTCGCTTGTGTGCCGCTAATGTCACATTGTACCTGCACGTGGACACGACCGATCGGTACGATCGCCTCGCCGGTGTAAGATTGCAATTTAATATTATCACGCGTAATAGGCAGATGAGAAAAATATTTATCGTAAAATGACTTTGACACCGCCGATATCTTGCTTCCAGTATCGATCTCAAACAATACTTTTTTACCATTAATCAACAAATTACAATGATAAGGGCCATCCTTTATATTTTTAACACACAAACTTTGTAAATTAAATAATCCATCATACCCTTCCTCCTCGGAGTCAGATTCACTTTCGATAAAATTTTGGTATTTTGATCTCGCGACGTACTTTGTATTTCTACTACAAGCTGCACTTAAATGACCTTTCACTTTACACTTGTCACACACGTACGCCTTGTACCGACACTTATTAGGCGCGTGTCCTTCCCTGGTGCACCGCCAACAGGGCGAGGCGCGTGATGATGCTGCCGGGACCGCGGCGCGCGATGCGCCCGCAGTCACCCGGTGCAGATTGGTGCTGCCCTCGCCTCCCGTGAGTCCCGCAGGGCCGGCCGCCGCCCACGGCGCGAGTCCCGAGCGCGCAGCTGCTTCAACTGCATGCCGCTCGGCCGCCTCCAGCGCCAGCGCCAGCTCCACCGCCTTTGTGTAGTTCAGCTCCGGCTCCGCGAACAGCCGTGATCGCATTTCCTCACTGTTCAGACCCGAAACGAATTGGTCGCGAATGTTTTCCTCCAGGTTACTACCGAAGTTGCAGTGAGTAGCTAGATGCTTTAAATTCTGAAGAAACATTCCGATCGATTCGCCTTCGCCTTGTCTTCGCTGTCGGAAAGTGTACCGCTCGGCTATTTCGGAGCGCTTCGGTTCCAAGTGGTTCTTCACGAGCCTTACTAGTTCCTCAAAAGACTGGTCCTCGGGGTTCTTGGGTGAGCACAGGTCGCACATAAGTCCGTAAGTTGCCGATCCGACGTGCGTCAATAAGGTGGCCACGCGTAACTCACTTTTAATATCATTCAACAAAATGAACTGTTCGATTAACCGCACATACGCCGACCAGTTACGAGACCCGTCTAGGTCGAATTCATGAACTTTACCGAACGGCATCGCGAATTATTTGCCAAATCGTCGCCAATGAAAGGTTTACAATTAAACACAAAGAGGTTTGATACGGAACTGATTTATTAATAAGATGTAGGTGGTTAACAATTAGTTATCGACTACCCTCTTTACACAATACATTACACTGTACATCCACACGTACGCTGGCCATTGTCAAAGGGCTCACGTTTCGAGATCGCCACCTCGCTGGACGCGGGCGCGGCCGCCTGTTAGATGGAAATGGAAACGAAAGCAACAAAGTTGCAACGTCGCTGAGGGTATTTCGTGACATCGTCTGTACATTTTACATCAATTTCGTTACGACAAAACAATACGTGAATGCGAACAAACGCCATAACCATTTGTGCAATTAAATCAATTAACTCAGCTGTTAAGAGCATTACAAAATTATTCGTACAACTACCCGAATTAAGATTATTAGTTTTCATAAACATAAAAATAAAACATTACAAACGAGACCAGGGAACAAAATCTGTTGTAATAACTGGCTTTTTATAATCTGAAAATACTCTTTATTCTGTATTTTTTAAACGTGCGTATTCTTTTTTTGATGGCGTCTAAATTTCGTTACTCATTGACTTCCATTGAAATTTTCCGTCCACCTATACGTTACATTGCTCTAAATAGTTTTTTCTCTTTTAACCACAAATCAGCTAATTTTTAAAACTAACTATGGCACATACGTCTGCTATAATCAGGTATTAAACCAAGTCACTTTCTACGCAACGAAAACCACCACGAAGGTCGCTCATAGCTAAAAAACGTTCCGCCATCATCTTGAACAGTATAAATTTGGCAAAAACATGTTTGTTACATAAAAACGTCGATGTCATTACACGAGTGGCTATATAACATCGTTCGCACGACGCAGATACATGTACATGGCAACAAGCAGTTCAAATAGCATGAATCACGGTCGTACAGGTTTCCTGTTTTCGATCAACGCGACGGCACGTGTTAGCCCACTCGCCATCATCCATTGTCGGTGCATTTTTCCTAACGAGGTAATTTATAGCACAGTGAATCCCAACGGTTCTCACAGACTATTTACTATCGGTTTCAAGTTTTATTTATTCGTTTTCCAATCGGTATTAATAAGTAATATTAAATATAACTCCTTGTATAATTCAGATGACGTCGCAACAACTGCAAAACAGATTGCTCAAATATGTATATTAACAATGAATCATATTTGCACAGTCAAATAACATCGAACAAGGTTTTAAATATAACTATGATATTACTTATTATTTAACAAATTACTGCACTATGATTATAATCGTTAATACAACAGCAATTGTTTTATTGTGTGATTCAAAAGTTAAATACATAATAGAATTCATTTTTGAACAGGAGTGAGATTTTAAAGAATATTATCTTGACAGATATACCTTCCAGATGCGTTTGTATATAAAAAGTTATTGTAGAGACTTTAAGATGAATAAAAGAACAAATCATTTGGTACTCATGTCGTACAACTAGACGTTAGACTCACATCTCAACGAATAACCCGGTAACCGTTATTGCAAATGTAATAAAGTTTACGTCGTTCCGTTTCACGTTCACCGCACGCCGATGGAGTTCCAAGCTAAAACTTTTATAGCTCAAATCTTAACCCTCAACTTGTGTAGGTACTATAAAAATCCGTTCAACTACTAGAGTAGTAGACTGTAAGTTTGAAACATGTCATGTCATGTTTGTATACAGGCACAGAATAAATAGTGACAGAATAGTATAAACAACGTCATCGCCGTATGTAATCGTTACTTGGGAATGATTTTTATATTTTGATTATTGGATGAAATAAATAACTACTACACTTTAAAAATAAAACTAAAATAATGTATTCTTTTAAACTTACAAAGATGAAACAGTAGAACGTTAAAGATATATATTTTTCTTTTTTAAAGACCATATCGCGATTGTTTTTGTTTTGTTTCCCAATGCAATGTTATTAACCTACTGTGTACATGAGTGACGATAATCTTTTCCTATGAAGTGGTCGCTTGTAATCTGTCAGCTATCTGTTTCAATAAATACGCGCTATATGGTCCAGTTTAGTAGTAACTATTAGACGTTAATTGAATATTTAGTTAATTGCTTTTCTGTGTTGCTTAAAATGGAACAACTTAAAAATAAAAATGAGGATAACGAAGTGAATACTAGGGCATCTGAAATATTGTAAATAAACAAACGCCCACATTCCAGTACTACGACGCCCTATATTTTGAAAGGCATTCCTCGACAAACACAACCGCCCACCTACAATAAACAGTAAATATACATTTGCCTAAAATTTGCTGATTTCGTGAAGCTTTTGGAGCCACTCGTTCGACAAGCACTACAATTGGACTATGTGGGTCATCAACAGTATTTATTTATTTTTTACGTACCTAAATAGCCGACGAATATTCAGACGATCCACGAGGTTTTAAGTCAAGAAAGAAAGCTAACATTCCCAAGAATAAAGCTAGAAAACGACGAGTCATTTGACGGTTGACTAAAGCAAGAGTAGTAGCTAACCAGGCGAGCTTCACTGAGACATATTAATGCATCAACTACGAGTGCAATAGATTCGCAATACCACGCGCCGCTAGTCAATCTATATGACAGTGAATTGGATGCATCAATATTAACAAAAGATAATAAAAAAAACGCAACCGTACAGAGTTATAGCGTTTCACAAAAATCCTTTCCGGCCAGCTGCCCCGGTCGGCCATCACCCGGCCGGTTGAGTGGCGATTAGGGTTGCCAGATGGCCGGGATTTCCCGGAACTTCGCGTGTTCTCCCGTGTCCAAGCAATTTTGCTTCACTGTCCCGGAATGAAATAATACTAGTTTTCATCACAAAGTTACGATACTGCCGCTACATTAAACCTTAAAAAATTAACTTAGAAAAGTTGAACTACATTTATTTTGTATTTAACAGTCTAGGATAATTAAAAAGAATTTCCAAAATAAGTATCGTTTTCATCAACTAATAGTTCTAGGTAATTCCTACTTGGTTTAGTCTCGGTCTGGAAACCAAAACTGTGATTCCGTTGGTGGCCCCAGAAATGTCCAGGAAATGATCAGCCTGGATCTGACAACCCTAGTAGCGATCGATCCGGCTATATACCAACACAGTTCACATAAATCGAACGACGTTCAGTTTGAACGCAGTCACCGCACCGGACGATTTATGACAATAATCCTATAATCCAATACATTTACAATTTTACTTGCAACACGCCCCTCAGTTATGATAAAACTATCGTCGAATAATAAACATTTATTTAAATAAATTCTACAAATATGGAGTCTACTTCAAGTTACGAATATGTGAATTCATTTCTGTTCTATAAATTACAAACACATTCATTTATTGTAGTAGGTTAAATAAAGTTATCAAAACAGACAGACAATAATTCCAAGAAGATATGTTTTGGTATCTGTATCATTGGGACTCCGTTATTTATATTATTAGTATAGATACCAAGCTGTATAATTATCCAAATGTATATTAATGTGTGATAACGTCTCGTTGAGAACAACAAGCTTTGACTGAAAATGCCGGTTCAATAGCTTCCTCATAGTGAGTTCGGTTTCTCTCGAGTTCCGCGCGACTAACAAAGTTTGTGATCGAATCCAGTATAGAACTACGTAAGTAATGTTCGTTCTTCTAAAATATAAAAGTAAGTATAAAATTTTAAAATACAAAGATAATAACCGATTACAATTTAATTTACTATCTATACTGCTATACTAATAATGTAAAGCTGAAGAGTTTGTTTGTTTGATTGTTTGAACGCACTAATCTCAAGATGTACTGGTTCGAATTGAAAAAATCTTTTTGTGTTGGATAGTACAGTTACCGAGGAAGGCTATATATAGAACATAACGCTACGACCAATATGACCTGAGCATTGATGAGAAATGTTACAAAAACGGGAATAGTTACAACAAGGTAATACGATGTTCGCCGGGTCTACTAGTCTAATATATACGCTTAGATATGTTTAATTAATGTAGTTTAAATTGTCGTTTATTGCCTTTTCTTCAATATTACAAACCATTTTCCTTTTCGTGGTAACGTTTAATGTATTGTTACATATATTTTATTAATTATTTCAGTGTCTTCAATAAAAGTACTTACCTATACTGATGACTGACTATATGCCTGAGATCGATGAATACTTTTGGGTTCGAACGTTTTAAATCGTTCAATCTGTGGTGCGGTTAGAAAAATTGCTACCGCTGAAAAAGCAACCTTAAGATCATCGTAAAGAGGTCGTCAATCCATCTCATCCACGATTACAAACCGACCGTCATCCCGATGGCTAAATTACGATGGGCCGAACTCCATCGCGCCACCCATTTTATATATCGCACACACCATTCAGTTTGAACGCATTGACCGTTCAATAGGATTTATATGAACGCGGCGGTTCGGTCGAATGGCCCACTACAGTAGAATGAACACACAGCCGGAGCTGAAATCTTTATAGCGGTAATCGCAAACGGGGTATATGGCACTGAAATAATTATTTTCCGTTTCAAATCGATATTTCTACTCGAAGCTAACGACTGTTAAAAGTTATTTTTATCGAAATTCATTGCACTAAACGTAGTACAACCTTACTACATAGGTAAAAATATAATAATAGTGGATACTCGTTGGGCACATAATATGAAATGCCCTATGATACGTAAGTGAGAAATGTTGAAACTGTGTTCCCGTATTTACCTACTAGCGCCACGTCACTTCAGTGAATTGACAATATAATAAATCGCATTTTTAATATTTTTAAATCGACTTCGAAAAAAAGGAGGAGGAAAAGTTTACAACTTGTCTGTTTTTTTGTTGTTTTACATATTATAAATTAAAGCTCATTAGGTTTTTTCTTTTAAATTAAAGATTTATTTATGAATATTACTAGAAGATTAAAATATAAATGCCTATTACTGGAAGATGGCGGTTTAGGTTTTTTTTTATTATTTACTACTTAATGCTTGACTAAAATCCCACGCGATTATTTATGCCCGCCTACTTAAAGAATTTCGTTGATCCTTAACCGAAATTTCTATAATATCAGTTCGTAGGGTGGTCTGGTAGAGAACGCCATCAGGCATTAGGGCAACCATTGTCCTACTTAGTTTTTGTTGCAATAAAGGATAAATAAATAAACATGACCTATAACAAGGAGTAGTTACAGCATTCTCAATTACCCGATTGAAGAAAAATACACGATTGAAAAAAATACACCTATGAAGAAAAAATATACGATTAATGAAAAAACATACATGACCGCGATTGTCAAATGTTAATAATTTAAAGAGTGAAGCTACAAACACATTGAACAGTAAAATGTGCATGTGAAACGCACACGTCGTTCCTGTACTTATTTCAACCGCGATTCTAAAGTTTTAATCAAAGAACCCGCCCAACTTACAGTGACCGCCAGCAGTTATATAAACACCGGCTTAAACTAACCACTTCATTCAGTCGCAGCGTCGGCCACTTCGTTATAATTATGTAACGTCTGAATAGACCCGCTGGAGCGGATTACTTTTAATAAATCTGTATATTAATACGTCAAAAAAAATATATGGCATACTCAGAGTTATATAAGATTTAGCATAGTTTAAGCTTACATAGAGAAGAAGTACAAAAAGTTAAATTTTCTGTAAAATATCTTTAAAAAAACCGTTTATTTAAGAAAATAAAAGAAAATACTGTCAATGTAAAGTAATTATGGTAGAATTTTAATCGCAGATGTGAGTCTCTAGTGTAGTGTAATATTTGACTACAATCCCATGTTGTTGGTTATATCAGGCGGGAACAGCGTTTCATTTACTAAGTAATGAAATCATATAACAAAGTCACCAAGAAAACCCAACACGGACCAATAAGTAGTAGTACCGACGTCCCCGAACCATTCATCTCGGGCATAACATGAAAAAATATACACAACATTTATTTATCACTCGGATCACACCAAATACACAATCGTTTACTTACGTTCGTACAGAAAAATCCTACGAGTCCGACGTATCTCGGATAGAAACGATCCAATCAAATCACAACACTAGGGATAACCGTTCCAATCACACCGACAACACTGTACACAGTAAGAGTATTTACTTGTGGTACACAAAAACAAAACAGCACAACACCGATCGACGCGACGACGCTAACGCACTCAAGACGGCCGGCGCGTTCAGATCGCGAACCGCGTGTATCGGGGAGCGACCGAGCGACCGCTTCGAATAACAATAATGAGGCGGCTAATTATTATTATTATTATTATTAGAGCCCGCGCGTCCGCACCGGCTCCAACGTAGGTAGGTGGCGTAATCGTTGAATTCCATGTAATCGCACACTGGGACGCTCACATGCGCGCTCGGCTCGCCACGTGCGGTGACGTAGGCCGCACGGCGACTGGGCCGCAGGTAAAAGCCGGCTGGCGGCTCGGTGCCGTGTCGTGTTGCCGGGGTGCGTCGGCGGTCGGCTAGGGTTGCCCGGTTGAAGAGATTCGTTTTGTATCACGTAATTCTTCATAATAATATTAGTCATTCTCAAATCTCTTATCAACATAAATTCTTAATATAATGATAAAGCGGTGCATAACTCTGAACAGATGGCGTTAGTAAAGGTTGGGATAACTTTTTTATTAAAGCTGCAGACTTTTTTTTCGTAAATTAGTAGCTTTTTATATTTTTATATTCTAACACTATACCAAAAATAATTTCGTATTATTAAGTGAAATAAGTAAACAATAAATGGAATAATAATCAAGGAGCATTCTTATTAACAATATCATACCAAAAATGTCACAAAATCATGTAGTGCCATCTAGTATGAGTTACCTCCCTCCCCATTGCTGTGCACAGTCAACATTCATAATTTTTTTTAAAACTAAACGGGACGATTGAATACTCAATAAATAATCAGGTACGAATACGTAACACAACGTAAAATTATATATAAAATAATTCAGTGTAAAATTTATTGTTTCAGCTACTAATTTTACCATAATATACAGTAAAATGTTTACTTATATTTGTTAAACAGGCGTAGGTACTTGTCCATGCAAGTTATACAAATATCGTTTACCGGTCTGGCAACCCTACGGCATGCGCATATATCGATCTCGTGATAAATTCGCCACGGTGAGCGGTGAATGCACCGACAGCGGTCGCCTTTCACTGCGGCGAAAACGCAATTTACCGTGCACGGCGCAACGACGGCGCGAGACGTGTCGACTGTCCGCCGAGTGAGCGCACTCGGAACGCGGGGAATCGTTCGGCGACTACGGGTTGCGACGCGATACGGCGCGGGCGCAGCCACGCGGCCGCAGCGAACGTTCTCGAAAGCGTGATAACACGTGTGTTTATTAACGGCGGAAATTGCGCAACAATAATACACCGATAAGCGCGTACTTGTTCTGCCTCATCGCGCTCGTGTGTAACGTCGGATGGAAGGTGACACGAGGTCGTACACCGATCGGATCAGAGCTTCAAGGGCGCATAATCTAACTGTGCGCGGCGAGCATTTCTAATTGGCGTTATCGAAGGACACGTTTCAATTCACATATTTCAATCGAGTTATCCGTTCGGCCCTATTTAGACATAATCAAATCGTTGTGAGTGAGTGACAACGAAGCCGAGCAATGTAATACAGGTTCACAATTTTAGAAACACATGACTATCTTCATTTGAAATTCAAACGATATTCCTATCGTACGTCTATCTTGAATTATACTGTATCTGTTTAGATTACGAAAAACATTCTAATATATAAGACCGTACAAGAATAATTGCCTAGACATTTGTAGTTAAAGCGCGGTGCCGTTTCCTTAATACGAGGCGATAAAAAATGACAGATGGCGAGTTCGCAGCGAAGCCGCGGTCGGCCGGCCGGCCGCTAATGAAGCGGAACGACGCACACAGACAAACACATTCACCGGCTGTCATTGCGACCGTCCAAAAATGAACTAAACCGTCTTCTGTCTAGC
>DWJN01005310.1:0-11588 GCA_018248895.1 Carystus phorcus
TCTAAAAGATCTAAATAAAAGTCCGCGATAGCATATGTCTAGCTTTTAAGGTTAACACACTATAACCATTTTTATGAATTTAAAAATAGTTATTAAATAATAATTTATATGGCAAAACGACGTTTGCTGGTTCATCTAGTACTATATATACCTACGTATAAGGTGAAGGAAAATACCACAAGAAACTAAAAGTAAGATATACTTTGATGAACCCACAAGTTTTGACAGGTAGCAGTATAAACCAACAACTATTAATCCTTTCTAAACTACCTTCATCTATGTAAGTACATTGATGTCGTAGATTATAAGAGATTTCACACGCCCATCAGGAGTAAAATTTGTTAACAGTTTGATAGGATTATAGAATTAAATTGTTTAATAATTCATAGCTTACATCACATGAAACGGTATAACATTAATGGCTAATTATTTTATTGCGTAATTCGGATTCTTGATTAATTTAAACATGTTCCAGTGTTTATTAACTTATACCAAATCGGTATTTTTGGTAACAGAAAAAATTAAGAAAAAATAATAATATAGAATGTTGGGATGGTCGATGTTTTTAAGATAAATCGTTTTCTAAGAATAGTCATTATTATGATAATTATATTGTTTTTTAGATCCTTTTGATTCTTTGATACCTGGACCTTGCTTTTCCACCTTGGTTATAATATAATTCATCAAGATTGTACAAGACTGAATTAATATTTAACCCTACCCTTCTTAGTAGAGCCCATCTATGATTCACATCCCGTGCGTTAGTATTTGCAGTTTTTCACATAGAATTAAAAAGTAAATTGTATAAAAGAACGTGGTGTAAGCTATGAATATGTTAAATACTAGTTATACCTTTTCAAACAAAAGTATATGCCAAATATTATTTAAACGTTTAGTATAAGCCACTCATTTAAGTTACCTGTTCAAGACATTACAGGATTACACCACAGGATTACCCATCGGTTCGGAAACAGAATAAACGGGTAACACTTTCAAATGAAATTAACTCATAGCAGTGGCGGAATAACCTGTCAGAGGCCGGGGGCGGCAAATGGAGGCCCCTTAGTGTAAAAAGTTTTTTTTATTTCACATTTGTAGCAGTATGGGTGACCGCTAGTGGGAAAAAATTATTGAGCGTTTCTGTGCTTCGGAGAGCACGATAAGCCGAGGGTCCCAGTTTTTATCGTAGATAGCAATCATCAAGCCATTTGAATTTGAGTACAAATAAAATGCTTAGCAAATAAAAAAAAAGTGTTCTTAAAAAACTCAACGCAAACTATCGTTTCGCGTTAAAGTTAGATATTTTTTACGGACGTTCTAATTCCAAAAGTAATATAAACTGAAATTGTTTATATTAAACTCTAGCCGTTTACGTTTTCTAGGCCCATCTTAATGAAATACGTGACGAGTAAACCAGTACTTGTAATGTAACGAATTATCCATCAGGGGCTTAAATTAATTCGTTTCATTAATAACGTTTACAGTGTTCCTGATATTTAACTTTTGGGATAAGGTATAAATTAAGGGATAAACTTGGTATCTGGTGGGATTGTTGTGTATGGTGTATTGTTGTGTATGGTGTATTCTTATGTATAGTGTATTGTTGTGCATAGTGTGTTTATTTATTTTATTTATTGTTTATAGCCAGCTAGAACGGACATCAAGTCCAATTACACTTATTAACTCAGATACATGTCAAAACAAAAATGCTAAATTAAATTAAAATTAAATTAAATTAAAATAACACGATTAAACTAAAAATATCTTCGAAACAATCATAACCCAAATAACCTTCTCTAATAAAAAAATAAATATAATGTGTTGTTGCGTATAGTGTATTCTTGCATATAGTGTATTATTGTGTATATTGTATAGTTGCGTATAGTGTATTATTGCGTATTGTTGTGTATAAAAGAAGTCTAAGCCAAAATTGCAGAATTGAAGATTAAAACAATCGGAAAGTTAGTTTTAAACCGACTTCAAAAAAGGAAATGCTCTCAATTCGTGGACTTTTATTGTGTAGCTCAAAAACTTTTTACTGGGTTTATCGATTTGGATGATTCATTTTTCATTCGAAAGCTTATGCTTGTCTACATTTGACGAGTAGGTTTTGAGTTTTCCCTAATAATGCGCATTTACTTGATCGTATTTTTTCTTTTGTCCATTAAAAAAGCGATTATATAACATAACATCACGCCTGCATAACGGAACTAAATACTAAAAAGGAAGAAATAAAAATATTTTAACAAACAAAAACATAACAAAAAAGTAAAATCACCTTGAAAAAGGATAAAATACCTTGATGAGGGATATTGAGGAAGTGCTTTTAGACGACATTAATTAAAAAACTGGCACCGACTGCCTAAATAGATCTCTCATTAAATTATTTTATCCTTTTTGAAGGCGGTTATACTTTTTTGTTGTCAGATTTCTTTAAATTATACGGTTATAATTAACAATGGATTTTATTTTGAAAGCTTATATAACAAACTTAGTATACATATTCAATAATAACATTTAAACTTGTTTGCGATTCTATTGTACTCCTGCAGCCAAAATGTTCTTCTCACGAGGGAAATCAACCGTTAGTGATTCGAGCAACAAACTCGACATAGGTAAGTATATTTGTGAAAGCATTCTTCCAAGGACTAAAACTAGCATTTTATTAAATTATACTTCATAAAACTCCTTAAGTTATAGCATCATATTCGTTGCCACGGACATTCAAGCAAAAATTGAGATAAAAATACCATATTTCTTACTATATTATTTGTTTGCGACGAGCATTATAAAGTTACAATGAATTGTAAAGAATGTGCACATAACCTTTGAATATTTGGACGTACTCACATAGTGGAAAGAGGATTTCGATGCGCTCAGTAGGCGATGTATGTTTGGTCTTAGTTTTAATACACAATATTATAAAATAATCGTCCGTCATTTATTATAGCACCTGCCTTCTCTTCGCTTCGGTAAAACCTATAGCATTTACTCGAATACAAAAAATTGCTATTCAGAAATATCAGGCGTTATAGAAATATATTTATTTTAATGCAACAATTTTTATTGTTGTTTAAATGAGAAACATTTTAATGATTGCAATAGGTCAACGAAAGCTCTAAAAATCCTTAAATTTTATTTCTTATAACAGATATACCGCGGTATATTAAAAGGGGACATTTGCCGGAACAACATGTCGCACCCTTAGTAATATAAAGGCACCACTAATAAAATTGGATATTTGACTTTTTGGCATAAATGGGTTATATTTTTAGAGTATTCTAGGGAAGTCCGACCGCTAACCGCAAAATTTCTTGACTGTTCCGTGCCGCGTCGGTACCGGTTGTTATGACAGATGGCAGTCGTCAAGCCTTATCGGAGGTCTATAAGCGACATAAAAACTTCTGACACTTAGGTTGACCACGAACCACTTCTTCAACCGGTTATGGAGCAGCATTGTAGAGTATCCTCTAGGCCTTCTCAAACAGGGGTATGACCTGTGTCCTGTACAAAGTCATTAGAGGGTTGAAGGCAAACATTCTACGCAATATTATTGTTATTATGTCTTACACAATATTGTCAATTCCACGATCGAGTCGAACACATGGGTAGTTAAAGTAGTGGATCGTTTTCTTGACCAGCAACAAATCTACCGTCCGTGTTATGACATTTACCATCGTCCGTTCTTCCGTTTGGCTTATGTTATTGTGATCATAATACGTATTTTATATAAGCAATTTTTAGGCGAATTCTTAAAATATTATTTAGGCTAGTAACAGTGTAACATTTCCGTTCTAGGTCACAATTCTGATACAATACACAATAGAGAAGTAATAGAATTCATGCGAGCACTAGATAGTACGAGATCGTACACGGAGCTTCGATATTACAACACTAATAACCCGCCCTCGCTTGGCTTCGGTAAAACTGTTTACCCACATCCTAAACAATTGCTATTTATTTCTCTCAGGCGTTACAAAAAACTTTACCTCAATTTAAAGGTTTAAGAAATGTTTATTTTATATAGATTAGAATAATAATATAGTATTATTATTATAGTATTATTACATACAAAGAAGCAGTTTTGGCATTATTTAATAATCTCTTAGATCTTTATAGAAAGCCCTCATTGCCATGTATTTTCGTCCTGCTGTCAAATCAAATCAAATCATTCATTCGAAGTAGGTTTTTATAAATACTTTTCGAAAGTCAACTACGCTATCGCTTCAACAAAGCCCTGCGATGAGTGGCCCTGGTAGAAGGGGCAAGAAACTCCCAAGCAGCTTTTTTCCCAACTTACAGTTACAGGCAGCACTTAGATATTACTACATTTTTTATCTTCTTATGTTAATACACATCAACTAATGCATGCTATAGTCGTCTATAAGTAAAAATATTCGTTTTACTTTCTGTATACTCAGATGTTACGATTATGTCAAATGTACTTGTATTTTTGTTGATGACCCTGAAAAAATAAATAGATAGCAGTCGTCAAACAATGTCGGAGACCTTCGGGCGACATAATAGTTTCCGGCACTTGAGTTGTCCACAAATCAATTCGCACTGGAGCAACGTGGTGGAGTATGCTCTAGGCCTCCTCAGTAATGAAGGAATCCGTGCCCCACAGTTGGCCATTAGTGGGTTCAATCCGTCCATGCTATAAAGCGACAATAAACCCCATCTATATTAGAATATGTAGATGTGAAAATATTGGATTCTAGTTGAATAGTGTCGCAGGTGGCTAGTTAGTAGATATTGATATTGATGATACAAAATCCAAGGTTACTTTTAGGATAGGATAGTAGATAGATACGAAGTTACTTTTAGGAATATAAATTTTATTTTTATTGTTAGTATGACGTATTTATACGTATATTCGTCTATACGTACTTACCTAATTGTTCTGTTCTGTATGTCACTGCTGTCCATCTAAAGTTCTCAATTAGATCGATTCTGATGATTTTTTTGTATATTTATGTGGATTCGAGTCTATATTTATTTAGGACTGAAACGTGTAGCCTTAACTAATTTACTTTATTAAAACTTCTGTTTTCTCTCCTTCTTCCTTCTTGGCCGGCAACGCGTTGGTGACACCCCTGGTGTTGCTAATGTCCACGGGCGACGGTGATCACTTACCATCAGGTGACCCGTCTGCTCATTTGCCGGCTTACGACATAAAAAAAAAAAACTTTGCTGGTACCTTCAGGTCGGCTGATTTCTCTACGATATGCCATTTTTTTGTGACATATTTATCAAAACGAAAAAAAAAAGTAAGGAATATATTACTTATTATAAGAGATTATTATTATAAGAGATGCGTACTATCGTATTTATTCTCGCACCATAACGTTTAATTTAGGAGGAAAGGTATAAAATCCCTAATGTGGCTCCGAATAAATTTTAAGCTTATATTGCGCCTGATGTTGTAAGCGCTATTTCCCAGTTTAACTAATAGACAAGGGACAGTAATTAATTTTTACAACACACACCACTCAGTGAAATATCTCTTAAACCACGAGATTTCACTGCCCACATCAAACGCGTTTTAAAGACCAACCGTATAATTACGAATAAGCATTATACATAATGTTATAATAATCTCTCTCGCCAGATGTGTTTCACGTGTGAGTATACAGAAATACTTTGCTATTCCGGCATTCAGTGACTTTTACATCATAACTTAATTGTAAGGTTCAAGAAATTTCGAGAAACTTCGAGAACTGTATACTGTAAAGTACCTGTCGTATAAAATTAATAAGTCCATTATGGAAAGGTACGCTTTTATATCACTAAAAGAGCACAGCACTTTGCTTGTAAATGTTGTTATCTCGCGAATATACTTTACAGGCATTTATAATACAGGTGCTAGTTATTGTTTCTTATGGTTTCAATTGAATAAATAATTTATCAATCGACATTAACACATTCGTGTAATTTATATATACAGAAAAATATAATAAAAGAAATAACGAATTAAAAAAACACTTAAATTTAAATTTGCTAATTAACGCAGACATAAAATCCTTTTGGGAATTGTTAAAAAAAATATATATTATGAAACGGTTTTATTGAATAAAAAAGATAATAATATTATGAATATTGTACTAAAAGCTAAGAAATAATTAGAAGATATGTACAATCAGAAAATAAATCGTTGGGCGCAATATTTTAATAACTCGCAAAGCAACAGATGTGTAAAAGTCGACGTCAAAGTTAGGAAGCCTAATAGAAATAAAGTTCGTTGAAGAAAAACACATTCACACGACACCTGGCAATGTTTTTAATAATCTGTAGACGCAAAAAATTTTGGCGGCAAATTAAAAAATGGCGGCTAGAAAATTAAATAAATACGTAAAATATAATAACCATTTTAATAGACCTCGTTTAATTTTATACAAATAAAAATACGTTTGTTTTAAAATGTTAATGTTTTGCACATGTTTTTTCTTTTATTTCTGAATGGTCTTACTGAACAATATGAATTGCAAATGCAAATTGACATTATTTTTAAGGTAAAGCGATTATTAGTTAATATGGATTCGGTTAGTAATTCGTAGTAATTTTTAACTTTGAATTTGTTTAATGAATCCAATAACAAACAGACGTATTCAATTAAATAAGGCAGTGATTCTTTTTTTCAAGGACGATATCCAAACGCAGCTTTAAGGGGAAATTATTAATTTGGGAACCAAGGTAGCTAGGGAGTCGACACCTCGAATATAATATTAAGGTGGGCTGGTGTAAAGGTCATACATTTGTTATTTATGTATACTGTTAGTCGGGAAGAGGGCTTTATTACACGTTTAAAATGTAATTAAAATTGTCATCTACAATGTTCAAAAAGTCGTTATTATTTTGAGATATATTTTACACAATTATATTGTTATAACATAACAATCTATTTATGTAGTTGAATATAATTAAATATCTTTTTAGAAAAATACAAAACTGTCTTCAAAAAGGATTAAATAATTTAATGAGAGAAACTGTTCAGGAAGTACGTGTACATTGTAACTTTAACATTATATCAAGGTAAATATCGGCTCCTAACACACACTTTAATTACTTTCTCACCTCTGCACCATATATCACAATCTTCTCTTCCCGCGCTTCGTCATAGAATAAATTTATTCTCCATCTCCACAGATAACTACGCATCCATCACTTCAACTTCTATTTTAATCAGTCGTTCTTATTAAAGTGTGTATAGGAGACGACAGGGTAATCTCCACTTAAACTAGAGTACGTACCTTTCGTCTAGGTTAATTAGAGAAAGTAACACTGAAAAATAGAATCATTGAAGTCGGTTCATCTGGGTATTTTACTGGTAAAAGTTTATTGATCTACAGACAAAAGTACAGACGAATTGAGAACCTCTCCCTTTTTAGTCTGTTAAAACATATACAAATTCTCGCAGTTTTACCAATATAATCTTACCAATAAATTCGAGAGATTCACTGAGCTTTACTTAGATGTACCTATGAGGTAAACTTAAAATTTTATGAAACGCGTGATAACAACCGATTATTTCGAGTGGTATAACAAATTAGAAACTCAATTATCATGTTTTTTGAAGTGAAGCGAGAAGGGTTTCATTGTGTAAAATCATTTTGTAAAAAGTACCTATTCTCCTCTGCCGAGCAGGAGAATAGCCCCGAATTCGATTTGAACTGAGACAAACAACCCCACATAAAATGTTTGTACTTCGATGTATGTATGTTTATAATCCCCAAGGGATCGAGAATCTAGCGCTGGCGTTGAAGTGTATAATTACGGCTCATTTTAATAGACTGACTATACACAGTCTATGAGATAACTTATTCCCACTGTAGAATGACAAGAATGACAAGAGTGTCTTGCCAGCAATCTTTATTTATAATAGACAGATGCGTAATTTGAGTTTAGTAAACGTATGTATTTATAGTCTCATTTACGTTCCCCTAAACACACTATACCATAATTATTCTTCTATTGGTTTTGTATTCATCTGTATTTAGTTAGTATTTTAAGTTACTGCGGATTTAAGATCAAACCTAAATCCTTAAATAATATTACAGTGCCCCAAGTTAACGAAGAACCCTAACAATTTTCCTTAACTCGAACAAATTATACAATAATATCTGGAACACAATCGGCCTTATTACAAAACGTGGACTAGCAAAGTACCGGTTTAAACTTCTATTAGACCAAGTAAAATAAACCTTGGCTTAAAGTATAGTATGAAAGATAAAGGTATACTTGATAATTGTGGTTTAGACCTTATTTTGTAATAAGGCGGAATGTATTTGAAAAATAAGAACTAGACGTTTTGGCTTGCCTGTTGACTGACGTTCAAAGCCTACGTTACCATTATTGGCACACTGTTATGAAGTGTGCCATACACTTACTTATATTGACTAAAAGGTAAAATATTTTGGTATTCAGATTCAGGGTCGGTACACTATTTGCCTTGGAAATCTCAAATAATCTTAGCAGAAAAACCCTCACGAAATTCCATATCCCTTCGGCGCCTAAATAATCCGCGACGAAAACGTCTTTCATATTCGGAATTTTCATTGAAATCGAACAATGGTCTTGAGAAATAATTGAATCGTCGCTTATAAGAAATGCGCTTGGTATTTTAATTTATCTACAATTCAGCTTAACGGTTGCTGCCTTAATTTTTAATCTGCTTGTACTAGCTCGGACGGGACATCGACCTAGTACTTAGTCTTATCTTGGCTCCACAGGCGAGATAGTGTATAATTAAAAAAAAGAACATTGTTTTCTTTATTTAAATGAAACGTGTTTTTTACGTCATTAGCTAGCAAAAGAGCAGAGGAGTCACGTTGTCTATGGCCACCGATAGCATCACGTTATCAACCAATAATAAGGAAAATAAAAGCTTTTAAAAAATAAAACCTGATAAAGTGTTCGTAATCTGTATTTACGAATTCTGTATTTATAGTGATACTAGCGGAAGACACAAATGCAAATCTATCCTGTAACATAAAAAAAACTTTTTGTAAATGTAAATAATTCTTGAATACAATAAAGTACAATCGTTAAGGAGTTTGGTGACATTATATATTACACAATTACATATATAAATATTTAAGCCTAAGTCTTTAGGGCGAAAGAATGAGATAGCATACAAACATTATATTGTATGAAAGGCACTCTCTAAATATGTTAATATGATAAGTCGTGGTTGCATAGAAATGGGAAAGCTATTGCTATTGCCATTATAATTATTTTTCATTTGGTTTATAGTTATAAGTGTGTAGTGTACCTTTAATTTGGAATCCTAAATAAATAAAAAAAAATATGATACTACTGAGTGTGAATACATAAACACATTTTTTTTTTTTTTGTATGTAATTGGTCTTCGTATACACGTTCAATATAAAAAGATGATCAGATTATATTGTATGTCGCAGGATAATGTCTACCGAATCTTCTATTTCACTTATATTTTATTAAATGATCCTGTAGCTTCATTTACGGACATGTTTATGTAATGAATATTTTACTCAATGTTGTATCAGGCGCTCAGCATTATAAATTTTAACGTGTTTCATTATTTTGCAAATGCGTTGTAATTATTTCAATAGGCTAAAATAAAACTTTTGTTCATTAATTTAAATTATTTATTTCGTTTCAAATTATTATATTATACTCTCAACTGATTATCTGTTTTAGAGCTATAAATTTAAGAAAATGTTTTTATTTTATTAATCAGAATATTAAAAGATTTTTCTATTGTAATTACATGGGAAAGTGTATTGTTTGAAACGTACAATTAAAGTAAGTTCGATTTCCTCAAACCAATAAAGATCCGCCTACTGCTCGAATTTCAACCACAGGAAGAAAACTCGTACGTTTACTTTAGAAACTCATTAAGGGGTTATGAAATAGATCGTTAACTAATCATATCTTTATTAAAATACTAGCAGACTCGGCCACGTGTTGCTGTGACTAAGGTTTACATACTCAATTTTGCTAATTAATTACTTTACACCGCCATCTGTTAGAATAATATGGAACTATTTCTTTGTAAGATATGAAACAAATAATTTGCAATAAAATCATATGGCGACTATAGAGATGTAAGCTATCCCATCTTTCAAGTTGGATCAAACTGGACACGGTGTGCAAAATTTGGTTAAAATCGGTTAAGTAGTTTAGGGAGTCCATTGTGGACAAACACCGTGACACGTACTTTATATATATTAAGATAATGGTTTGATAAAGCTATAATTAATTATAGCTTCTTGTATATGTCCAAAATTTTTATAGTCTTGACTAAAAAATACTAAAACTCGGATATAAATTCGGATTACAGATTTGACCAGACGTAGTTTCATTTGTACCTATAGTAGTAAAAAAAGTTTTTAACTTAATATAAGTTAATCGTCTCTCGTCTACAATCCCACCTGATGATAAAAAGTCTTAATATGATCTAAGATTTTATAGAGCATTACCTAAATTACTAAAAGCCTGTCCACTCTATACTTGAAGACCATGTTCCGCCCTGTAATGGAACATTTACTAGTATTAATAAGAATTTTAGAATTCTTTTAGTGCTTTAAACTCACGAAACAATGATATAAAAGCAGTGGGTACAATTATTTAATTTATTTTATGTTTCTAAACAAAAAATAAAATATTTTACATTGCACAAAAGATGTTTTTTATAATAGCCAAGGGTATTATAAAAACAAAATTAAATCGCAAGATACTTTGAAGGAAAAAGTAATCGTTCGAGCGAGCGACTGTTAGAGCTTACGGAGAAAATAAAACTTTTTGCTCGACAATATTAAAGAGATACCTACTAGAATAAAATGTATCCACACAAAGAAACTATTACTAATTGGAGTCTACATGAAAGATATAAAAAAAAAACTTTTGTTCTGGCAATTTATTACTGCATTCGATCCAATAATCATGATTTACAATTTAAATAACTATTTCTTTTTTTTAACTGGTAAGATATCAGTGACTACTTTAATTCTCTCAATAAAAAACGCTATCACTATTTTATTATGATGTCTGTACATTTAATATAAGAAAAGAAAACAAAAGCAAGATTGTTAGCAATCTCCTATAACTTTTTCTAGATTTCTTCTTTGTTTTTTGTATATTTCTCACGCTAAAACACATATACGGAAATAGGAATGCACAAAAATACAAACAATAATGAGAAGAGATATTCGATGCCTGTTCAAAAATATATAAATATAGTTCTGTCGGCCTCTTTTTACGGGTATAAAATTTAGATTCGTCGCCCTCTGTTTACGGGTATATAAATATAGATTCGCTTATATCAATACCATCAACATAACATAACACTGGTGATTTGGGTTAAGTTGATAGCACAATGGGTTGCTTGGAGTTGTGGGAACCTCCCAGGCGTTTAAGGTATTTTTCTAAATGACACTCTAATCTATTCTGGTTTAAAACATAGAAGGGAGCGAAATATAAATTGGACCCGGTTAAGCAGAAAAGATCCAGTCAACATATTTATATGAAATCGAGTTACACACATAATCTACTAATCAAGTTTATCAGGAATGACAGAAATTCTTCCAATGAAAAGGCACTATTAT
>DWJN01005311.1:0-11588 GCA_018248895.1 Carystus phorcus
GCCTCTAGCAGTCCATTTTGGAGTGAGGTTCGCTTCATTTAGGCATCTTCTTACTGTCCACTCACAGACAGCTACCCCGTGGACTTGTCGGAGCTCCTGTTGCACATCAAAGCAGGTCAAGTGTCAATTTCGTAGAGACGCCGATACAGTAAGTCGACCATCAACGGCGGATGTGGAACGATTACGGCTGGTTCTTGGTCTCCGAGTAAAGCCACCGGTCTCTTGAAACCGTCTGTATACTCTTGATACAGCAGATTGCGACAAACGAAGCTGTCGAGCTACTGCAAGCTGGCTAAGGCCCTGTTGCAACAAAGCAACGACTTGACCGCTCTCTTCTGGTTTTGTATCCATGACGTTCACAAAATAACGTGTGCAGGTAGTGGAGATGTGTATATGTCAACGTCTGATAAGCGAATCATAAGTATATGACAACAAAATGCTGTTTTATAAGGAATTACAGCCCGCTAACCGTGGCTATCATATCGAGTACAATTCCCGATAATTCAATTCGGCACCAATTTAAAAAAAAGTATTCTACTGTGTTTTATGGTAATGGTGTCATTGGAAAGCTAAGGTTTTAGGCTTTAAGAAAACATAATTTTGTAACAAAAATACATTTGCGTTTTCAAATCCAGCGCCTCCGAATGCGCGCTTGGAGAGTGAGTCGATTCGCTTGCACGCGAGTGTATTATATAGATAAATGGTTTATGCAAGTATATGTATTACAGTTAAAAGCATCTTACAGTTAATGGCGGGTGAAATTAGAAGTACCGCGCTCTTCTGTAGTAGGGCTGCTATATTATTGTTCCCAACGTATAATAGGAATACATAGATCGTCGATCACTGGCCGTGAAAGATATTTTGAAAAAAAAAAAACAATTATTTAAATATTTATTAGATATATATTCAGTGAAAGTGTTTTTGGAATTCTTGTTTACTTGTCTGTGCCCTTGTTCGTGCTTATCTCGGAATCGGCTTAACCATTGAAGATGAGGCTCTCTTTGATATATTTTCGAATGTTTATAACATTTAATAGTGTCATTCACAAATAAAGAGAGCCCGTAGTACGGTAACGTCAGGTACAATAAAATGCAATTGATGCGTGTTCGTGAAATATAGCAACTGTAGCGGGATCGAAAAGAAACTTGAAACGATGCTTTCACGGATCGATCATGCGACGTTGCCGCTCCGCACGGGCCACTTGCCGCCATATTTATTTTTACTGCTTGTTGCCAATCAATTATAGTAGGGAATAATGACACCTGCTCTCGTAATGGTATTGTTAGCGTGCTTTTACACTGTACTACGAGTAAAACATAAATAAATTAGAAATTTAAAACGAGCCTTCCAAATTAATTAGGTTAGCGAATTAAAATGAATATAAACACAAGTAGGGCAGGTATATGTACATACTTAAACGTTTTAAAATGAATAATTGGCTGAATAAGTGTACTTAGTTTTTATTTTATTTTAATATTATAATACCTCAACGTGCAACAGTTATACCATAAATATTCATAATAAGGTTTTACGTAGACTAGCTATGGGATTAGACGTCCTAATTCCAAATAATTACCAGAGGGGGCTATTGCGAGATGCAATCAGTACAAGAAGTAATTGTTTGGTGTATGGTGATACAACCTAGAAGTTGAAGTAGATAGGTTTACGACAGCACGAACATGAAACTCAGTATGTAGTTAGTTATGTATTCCATAAGCTCCACACTGTGCAGTACTGTACCATTCAAGATGTCGCCTAAAGAAGGTAGTGTGGTGTCATCACGGTTTCTAAGACACATAAACGTACGAGACTTAGATTAAGAGTATAATTTAGACGGTCACCAAAAATATTTTAAGACCTTAGATTAAGTACCTACCAAATAAATTAAATAACTTCAAAAAATATAAGCTGACTTTATAAAAAAGGTCCTAAAGTACCCATATCATATTTTGGAAAACATGTCGTATTTTATTGGTAGTAAAATAGGTACATTTTTTGGCGGCGTTTAAACACAAGTCTTAGACTAATATATTAGTGTCAAATCTCGGATTTCTTCCATAATTCGATTTAACTGTTAAAATTAATAAAAATAGAAAGAATAAAAATAATAATAAAAATAACTGCGCGACAGCTGAACTGAAAGTCGAGATTGACCACTAAAGCTAACGTAACAGAGTGGTAGTGTATCGGAAAATGATAAACTAGCTTCTTCACATTGACATTTGTTTTTTATGTTTGACCGGCTTCAAAAAAACGAGGTTAAGAAATAAAAATATTTTGACAAAAAAGGAAAACTGCCTTCAAAAGGGATAAAATATTTTGATGAGGGAAACTGCTTAGGAAGTAGGTGCCAGTTTCTTCAATTAAGGCACCTACAAAGGCACCTAGTCAAAAAATTTTGATTGAAACTATAGATACAATTCAAACACTAAATGTAATATGTTAAATACCCCAACCACACCGGTGTGTCCAAATGTGGCCAGCGACCACAGTATGGCAACAAATCTATGTTCATTTATGGTTTATAATAATGTTATATGTCAACGTCACCCCCATTCATGGACGACACTTGCTACTTACCACGAGGTGGGTGAAGTCACATGCCATGTCTTTCGATTGTAGATATTGGACGTGCCCCACGATTTTATTTTTGGTTTAATCAATGCGTATGTTTAAAATTTGTATATTTCAAAAATGACATCTTTTGTCAGTTACTTTATTTTGAAAATATAACAATGTATACATATTGGTACCCATGACTGTATCCATGAAATTATTTTTTAGCTTTTAGTACATTTATCTGCAATATAAAACCGATTAACTCTTTTTTTTTACATTTTTTCTTGTATTCTGCAATTATTTCTTTCGATATTATTTTATTGCAAATTATTTGTTTACCGCAAAGAATTAGTTCCGTAAGATTGTAACAGATGGCGGTGTAGAAGAACTATTTGACATAGTAAATTTCAAGTTAGCAATAACCAATGCTTACATGAAATTTATTGTGGGATTTAACATAGATGCTTTGGCCAGAAAAAGGTTCACTTCTAAAGTAATCTTACTTCAATACCATTCAATAAATCATATTGTAGTATCATGATAATACTCCAATAGCAGTTGATGCTTTAGTTTCGATTTCTGGTTGTAATACATTTGTTAATGGTATAACTTAACTAGCTGTGACGTATTTCTCGGCACTCAAAGCTTCTGTTACCATTTTGAGTAAGGTCAACACTAAGCGAAATTAAATTACGCAAAGTAGATAAAAGTGAAACAAACAACAAGTAATTGTAAGTAAAATAGGTACTCCATATTATAGGTTATTGTAATTTTTGTACCCTACAGCTATATCTGTGAAAAATTACATTTGAAATAATAAGTAAACTATGAATAGAGAAAAAACATAATACATATGTACATTTGTAGATTAAATAATTTCTGAAAAAAATAATATAACGTATTTTTAAATTACAATATCAATATTCTTTCTTCTCTCCATATTATATATCCTTCTTACCATCTTTAACCAATGACTTTTAGGTTTATTAAAAATAACCGATATTATTATAGGATTTTATTATTTAATAATACTTACTTGGATACCTACTTTTATTACAATCGATAAATTCAAAATCACGTCATTGAAATAATATTCGATATAAATGGCTATTTGGATCCTAAGAGCTGCACTTAAAACATGAGTAGACTACAGAGGAAGCTACAGTAGTCGGTGCAAGTAACCAGCTGGTGGCCCCTAGTGGCCGCTAGTGGCCAGTGATAGCCGGGTCACTGGCCACTTGGGAACATCATGAGGAAACGTTAACGTACCTGAACAACGTCCCACAGGTATATGATATTAACAACAGTATTTGGTGGCTTAAGTTCGCTTTATGGATCGTATGCCGTATGTAATGATAAAGTTATAACGGAAGGAACAAGGATAGAACAACGACCTGCTAGAACCACGGCACGGGGCCGCCGTCACTCGCACCTCCTAATGTTTATTAAATTTTAAAACAGGTTCAAGGCGCCTCAAGGAATTAGCGCATACATTTTGAAATACAATTATTAAAATCGAGACGTTCCATTTCAGTCCATTAAGTATGGTTGGATTTAGATAATGTTTAGTTGATTGGTTGTTATTTGAAAGTACAAAACAACATCTTATCATCTTAAAATACACCGATTACATTGATTATTATTATTATGGGAACTTTTGATATGACTTGGATGCAGCGACGGAAGGTCTGCTAAGGAAGTAAATCTTTGTCTACTTAAAACTTAGTAGTTTAACTTTGTCTCTCCAACTGTGTAGTTTTCGACGTTCTCGCTACAACAAAATTACAGTATTCATTTACTTAATACTTATTCGTATACTGTTAAATATATTTATTACAAGTATCCGAACTAAATGTACTATAGAATAAATAAGAAAAACTTAGCAGCGCTAAAATGATCGTAGGCGCTGTAACAAACGGCTTATTACCTAACTTAAGTACAAACTAGAAACACATCACCTAAAGTAGACTTCATCGCTATTAAGATATATACAGACAATCCATACGAGTATAACTAGCGGGTTAAGTGCGTTGTCGTTCGACTGTTGCGTTATTTCTGCGCGTGTTCTGTGACCTGTCGAGATAAACAGTGGGGTTGTCGTGCGGCGGCCGCTGCAGGCGCCCCGGCGCTGGCGGGGGCGGCGCCCTCGTCTGTTCCACTTGGATCCTGTTGGGCTGCACTATGATGTCCTGCCGCGGCGCCATCGCTGGAACATACATTATACGTCTGGGAATCTAATTGAAAAGCGTAGTTCTATCTTTTGTGCGACGGGGACGATTCTGAAAACTTAAAACCGATCTAAATATTTATATCAATAATTAATCGTTTAGTGTCGGTATTGTTAGTTAACATATTTTTTTTAAAACCAAAACCGAGAGCGGGCTGTCTATCTGGGATCGAATTACAGTAGCTTAATAACAAAAATACTTATAAGATGTGGTGTCAAAATGAGGCGGCCGAGAGTAGGACGGGCCGGCGCGGCCGTGGCGCGAGCCCCGTACCGATACCGTCCCCGTCCCTGCCCGTCACCGGCCGTCAGTCGCCGCTCGCCGGTAGCCGCGGGCGGCGCGACACACGACACCCGGCCGGGACGCGGACGGGATCGGTTCTGTACACGCGCGCACTCGGTAAACGGCGCGACGAGCTCGCGGACCGATAACCTTATTGTCTTCCGATAATTACCGTTACGAGCCGATGTCGTCGGAATGGAGAGAGACCAATTGACGCATATCGCGCTGGTTTTGGAAGTGGAGAAACATGAATGTCTGTACAACACCACGCTGCCGGATTATGCTCGAAAAGATTTGACGGAGGACGCGTGGGCCAAGATCTCTGATGCCTTAAAGTTGCCAGGTATATTGAAACTTTCGTAACTAAATTAACAGTAATAGAAGTGCACTGGTTATGCTGTGTAGATAAAAAACTTAGAATCAATGTTTTAACTATTTTTAAGATAACGTGTAATTATTATTTCAGCAGGTAATAAGTGGCGGGGTGGTCCAATAAAAACTTTATGTAGTATTTAGGCAGTCTGTACATTATACGGACAGTTTTCTATTACATAATATCGTTAGTGTAAAAACTCGACAAATGAGCAGGCGCCGCCGCCCAGTAAGCGGTCCCTGTTGCCCATGGACTGACTGGAACACGTATCAACACGGCCCATTTTAGGACAGCGGTGACTAGTCCTGCGTTTAATATAACCGACCACCACGATTGACAGTCGTTGGGACTAAACTAGCTAGGACAGAGCCGGTAACATGCCACAACGCAAAACTGAAGCCATAACAACAACCTTCGATAACAGTACCTATACAGTTGACGTCAAGCATTAACTTTTTTTATACATTATATGAAATTCTACGTAATGATATGTTGGGTTCATCTTTGACATAAAACAATTTGTTTGAAACGAAGTAAACCAACTTAGTGATGTGTTGTTAAAATTTGATTACAGTGGCTGAATGCAAAGATAAATGGCGCAACATTAGGTCTACGTTTCGACGCAGTTTCAAACCATCTAGAAACGGCAAATCGAAGAGGTCATACTATTTAAGTAGATACTTAAATTTTATTTTACCGCACTGTAAGCCGATGGAGGATTCCATTTTTCGCGAGACAGAAAACGAAGATAATGACTTTACGGTCGTTTTAAAAGATGTGGATGTGGACAGTGAGAACTCCGTTAATGAAGAAGTAGAATTACCGACGTCTTCGCAGCAACCATCGTCCTGGAATGAAGACGATCAGGAGCTCCAAGATGATGTCGAATCAGATGTAAAATTTAAAGCAAAACCCGGTGCGCACACCAACCTGAGCCGACCAACGATGTCCAGCGAGGAAGATTTCTCCATACCGGAACACTTACAGAGAACGCCAGAAGAAAAGTACAGCGCTATGGATCAGAGCGAGAGGGAACATATGAAGTATTTCTTCCTGAGTCTTCTGCCAGAGTTCAGAAACATGTCGGATAGACAGACGAGGGCCTTCAAAATCAAAGTTTTGCAGCTAATTGACGACATTAAAAGTGAACGGTTGCCAGTTAAAAGCGATAGGACGTAGGACTTACATTATATACAAATTATATTTCCAAATATTAAAATACTAAAGAAAAATATGTTGTATAAATCATTAAGTAACAATTTTAAGACTATATGAAAAGTTGTATTAAATTGAACGGAGGCGACCGTCGATATTGGATCTGTTGGTCGGTCGCCAGTTACGTGATCACTAACATTTGTTTCGATAATTTCGCCACGAAACTAAAAAAAAATCAGTTATGGAGAAAGTGATATAATGTCGTAGAGCGTTATTGCAAGACGTTAGGGACATGTTGCAATACGAGTTTTAATAACTTCCAATTAGTTTGCTCTGTTCTAACATATAGAAAATATTTTAAAATGTCTCGGTGACTTGCCGAGAACAAAGCCTCACCGCATTAGTTAACATTTTGAAAATATATTAAATGTACAGATTTAACCTCGTTACAGTTGTATCATTAGTGCGGCGCAGAGAGATGACATGTTCCGTAATGGAATAACTTCCCTCAGGCCCGACTGGTCCTATCGAGATTGGGTCTGGACTACTCGCAAAAACAAAACACAAGAGTGCCAGTCATTGCAATTAATGAAATAATTAAAATATATGATTTGTAATTTTTATAAGGACTTTTCATTGAATGGTTTTATCAAATGAATTTAAAAATCGGAAATTTTGTGCGAATAGTGCGCTGGTTCGACGGCTTGCACTGAACATAATATTATGTACTAATACAAAGTGAACTTTCAGTATTGTCAACACGGAGATAGTTAATAGTATGGATATGATGACATTACAATTGTACACTAAGATATAAAAAACATTTATTTATATGTCAAACCTATACATCATACGTCTATAAAACATATTAATGTTTGGAATACGTTTCCGAACGGAATATAATGTTTTATAATTGGGTGACGTACGAGTAAATATTTATTTAAATTAGTCGCAGACGGTAGTGGATCCGTCACCTAATACATAAACATTTAACCTCTGTCTACATACTGGTATATGAAGCGACATTGAACGTCATGCAAGTGCGAGGACATGATGTAAGGCTGGAGAATCCTACATTGACAGTCACACACGGTCTGTCTTTGCCCCTCAATAACGCCAGTGAGGGCGGTGTTCAATTTTCCTCATTTTTTTTATGCCGTAAGCAGGCAAACGAGCAGACGTGTCACCTGATGGTAAGTGATGACCGTCGCCCATGGACTTTAGCATTTACAATGTTTTTATTAAGCACAACGAAATATAACCCATGTTACTCAAGAATAATGTAGCATTCTGTTGAAACAATTTTCAAAATCAGTTCATTAGTTCTAAAGATTACTTTCTACCAAACTAGCTCACAAACTTTACCTCTTTAAATATTGAATTCAATTAATTTGTTATTCCTGCTGAATGATGTGCTCCTGTAAAGCGAAATTCCAACCACAGTTGGATTCTAACCTTCCCACGTACCTCCAGTGGAGCAATGGGGGGAAACTTATAGGCTTCCTAAATTACCCCTAAGTTTGACTGCTAATATATTAAAGCGAAATAATTCAATACTACTCATTAACTTACCCTGACGTAACTTAAGTCTAAGGTTTGTCCTGTCGATAGATTATGTAGGTATCTCAAATTTTGGAAGTGCAAGCTTTTCCTTCGAATGCGGTAATGTCCGGTGCGGTGCAGCTTCAACTGAAAAATCAAGCGTAAGTACTTAAGTGAACCAAGTCTGTTGCTTTCAGAGTTATATTTGAGACTATCCATCGATAAAGGTAGATTTCGCCGATTGTCATCTTCCAAAATAATTATCCCGGTAAAATTTATGGATTTAAAAAAAAATGTTTAAACTTTTTAATTACATTTCGAAAATATTTTTTGGCGAGTGTTCATCTATTTGTACAAAATATAATAGGAAAAAGGTGTAGGTACAAAGATGCAAAATGAGATCGGTACATAATGATAATATGAAATGTAATTTTAATACAACGATATGCACAGTTAGCCTTCATCCCTCCACGATCATCGTGAGTCTGCACGTCCTGATCCACTGGTGGATAAATTTACAATTTTATTAAATACTCTCTGTAAAGTCGGTCCCCCATATCTGAGGATGGTGACTGAGACGTGAGAATGACGGTTTAAACCTTTGGCAATAAACCTAATACAATGATTCGGTATTATTTTTAAATATCTTTTATGAGTCATTTAAAATTCAGGGCATTTTGGCAATCTTACGGCCTTGGGGAGATTACCACATTGAAAACGATAACGTCTTAATTCTGAATTATCTCCGCTCTGTTTCGATGTAGGAAAAGGTTTCGTTTTGTTTGCTATACAAATTTGTTATTATAAAGTGTTTACAAATGTTATCAACATTTAATCAAGATATCTACTTACCTGTGTACATGCAAATCAATATAATTTGCAAGTGTTCAAACAATTCTGTAATAAAATATTATAATAATATTTGTTGCGTCATATAGTTAAGATGATCTCGTAATAATTCATCTGTAATGTTCAGTCTGCGACTGCAACAATTACTGTGATGTAGCCGCTCATATCTGTATAACGTTTAATTCAGTTTGTTTACGAGATACGTATATGTAATATGTAACGTATCCTTTACTTAAATATCATTTCTTTTTTGATATTTAACTCAACCATTCATTTATATAACCTCATAAGTGAAAATAACCTTACGAAATGTATTACTGTATCTTTATTTAACACATTTAATACTGACACTATATTTAACCTAGAGCAATATATATGTTTATGAATATGTCTCTTGAAGAACCCTGTAGTCACTCGTACTGTTGAGCATTCTTGAAAATCTGTACATTACCTAAGGTCACTGCTTATTACGTATTTAAATTAAATATCTCCGTGTGATTATTGTTAGTATTAAAATGTTATACTTACAGTTATTGATCTATTCAACTTTTGCGTCGGGTTTTAAAAAGCGTATTTTGTCATTTAATAAACTAGAACCATAATAATAGTGCGTGGAAATGTTGAACAAGTAAGCCGAGTACTTCGCTATTATGAAAATATATATTTACGCTAGAACAATATTTTATCTCCGCGCTATCTTATCGAAGCGTTTATCAGCGAGATTAAATTGTAGAACCCGCTCATTGTCAATATACATATCTACCACTTGTGATATCGGTCAAACATGCGAGGGATAAATATTATCCTGATGTGTGACAAAAACAGAAAAGGCTCAAGCACGGCAAGACCTGGAAAAAATATTATATTAATAGGGCTCACCAGGAAATGAATTCGTTTAGTGCGCAAAATTACTTCCGGGCTACATGGCTCATAATCGTAAAATTCCTATGATAAGCCCGCGGCGTGTTGATCACTTTTGTTGTATTTTCTTCTATAGATTATGAACCCTGTCGTCTTGCTTGAATCGTAAAAGAGTAGGTTTGGAATTTTCGAGCAAAAGAAACATTGAATACCGGAGATTGTACGACTTAGTCTGCCATTCAGTACTTAAAGAAAAGCAAGTTCTACAAGGATAAATTAACTTGGTATTGTTTAGTTGTAGTAATATTTTTACATACTCATTATTATTTTCATTCTATAAAGCTGATAATGGTTTGTGGGTTACGTATAGACCGGTGTATGTATGCACCGTGTAATTACTGGAAAATTAGTTCAAAACTTGTGAAAGACAATATTGTAGGAAGAGTAAGATTATTGACTCCGGCGAAGAGAGGAGAACGGAGGGGAAGGTTGAGTGGATAGACGATGGAGTGGCTTATATATCAGTTAAATGTACTACATGGTTAAGACTAACGCAGCGTAACGCTTATTTATTAGGTATCATTTATGTATTACGTCCTTCCTTTGTCCTTAGCTGAACTTACTATAAATTTCCTCCTCAAATTTCTGTCACATAAAACCACTTCCTACTCACACTCGTTTTCTGTGCATGCAGCAATACTTGTGAGACGTGAATAATCGCGTTATTTACATCACTTTTCAAAAAATATTATTTTTCCATTTCCTATATAGCTATATCTACGCTTGTCTATATATTACTCCCAAATAATATTAAGATTTCCAATCCGCTTTCGCAGGAACACCCAAGTGTTGTGCTTATTTAAGACCATGCATTGCCTCGCATTTCCCTTGTATCAATTTAGTTTTCCCCATCCTCGAGGTGGTGCATAATAAATAAATAAAGATTATTTCGTTCTGTCTTTCTAGAGAAGGAGGAAATACCCCTAAAAACGCAAAAAGGGTGATTATTCTTGAATTTTTTTTTTATCTTTTTCTATTTTTTTTCTTCTTTTTATTCTTTTCCTTTACTTAAAAATCAATGTTAGGATAACCTCTGGTGTGGCGTCACGTTGATTCTGGGTGCTCGTACGGTGTTTGCAGGTTGATTGATTCGTCGCAGAGATACCGGTTAATTTAATTCGGACATTCTGTCTTTAGGTGCTCGAATATTTTCTCATAAGTTGGTAAGAAAGGGGAGGGAGGAATAAAAAGCTCATAGGTGTTCTTAGACATTATTGGAAATTGAAATATAATAATTATCTGTTTATCAATATAAAAAAAACCTAGTTTACATGGTATTAGGGTTCCCATCAAATTCTGGGACTAGGCGAAGTGCTTTTAAAAAACGGTGTCCGGGTCGATTGACATTATAGTAGCATCTAAAATATTATCTAATCTACTAAAACTATTTGATTCACTATCTAACTATCTGGAATACCATTTTGAGTTCATATTGCAAGCGGCAATACCGGTGATCTGAATAGCGGCAATCTTATTCAGGATGCCATTAATGTAATATTAGTATAGAAGATCAGTTCAGTATAATACTATTAGTGTACATTTGTATAAGTTTATTATCTTTCTAGTATATTTTATTGTATATTAACAACTAGTGTCCCATATCGACGGCGAAGTGCCAATAACACCTAACTGACAAAGTCAACAATTTACAGAAACTGAAAAAAACATTTAACTTTTTA
>DWJN01005312.1:0-11588 GCA_018248895.1 Carystus phorcus
CGACAGCATATGTCTAGCTTCTAAGGTTAACCCACAATAAGCATTTTTATGGTTATCAATATAGTTCTAATATAATATTTTATAGGGCAAAACAAAGTTTGCTGGATCATCTAGTAATTTATATGGTAAAACAACGTTTGCTGGTTCATCTAGTATAGTATAAGATCGTATGTCCTTTAACGATACCAGTTAATATCGGTGCGGTTAAACTGAACACCACAGTGGCTCCTGCGCGCCACCTGTTGCTGTCTGTCTGTCCCTATCTGCTTTCAACAGCTTATTTACATAAACTTTGCGGCTTATCGATCGCCAATCGGTTTTTGTACCGTCAGCAGAAACGGCTATCGGGGATACTATTTCCGTATCGTACCAAAGTTATTCTAAAATTTAAATTGTATAGATTCATAATGGAATGTATCAGAAATAATACAGCATAAAATATTTCTGCGTTTAATTTATTTAATGAAAAGTAAGTTAATACAGCAGAATTAGGATTTAAAAAAAATATTCACTTTTTAAATAAAACCATTCGACTTGGTGAATGATCACAAAAGATCATACGCATCCCAAATCGTAAGATGTCAGTGTCCTTAGGCCTAAAACTTTAGAATACGAACGCAGTCAGTTGACAATCTTAGCTTACATGCGGCGATCCTAACAAAATAAGTATAAAAGAAAATTTCTTGTCATTTTACTTCAAAAAACAGTTAAGTTTTTGATCAACCAATGTAATTTTGTATGGTTTTGGAGAAAATATTACTTAACCTCAAAGTACCAAAGAATAAATTGCAATATAGCTTCAAAACATTACTATAATTTGGCAAAATATAACCTTAAAAGTATAGATTTTCAAATTGTGTTTCATTCATATATTTATTTTTTAAAAACTAGGTGACCCAGCTAATTATGATTCGCCTAACATTCAAAGAATTACTATACATAAATTTACATAACTTCTTTATTTGTTAACCGATTTAAATGAAAAATACACTAGATGTTAAGTAAAACTTGTCACAGCGTAATCCTGAAAACTGCATTCAGAAAGGATAAGCCGTTTCTCAAATTAGCGTGCACAAACATACAGACAAACAGACAAAATGAAAAATTATTGTTTTGGATCAGGTGGGGGACCTAATTATGAATATTAATCAGTCAGTTATAATTTTATTATAGGTATATATAGATAGATTATTTTCAGCCTAACTCACAACGTTTAGGCTATCATTCGATTTATAAAAATAAACTTTTGGATTTTTTAAGTAAATAGACGATCTATATTGCTGACCGTACCACAACAATTCAATCGGATCCTGTACAGCTCACTGGCCTTTGATAACTCCTGATTTATGATACAATTTATAACGTCTGTACTACAACTATATCGGGAATATGTCTGTCTGTATGTACACAATAAATCATAGTTTAAAC
This sequence comes from Carystus phorcus, assembly GCA_018248895.1. Classification (NCBI taxonomy): domain Eukaryota; kingdom Metazoa; phylum Arthropoda; class Insecta; order Lepidoptera; family Hesperiidae; genus Carystus; species Carystus phorcus. The sequence goes on from DWJN01005312.1 coordinate 1,429, forward strand.
ACTGAAAATGAGTACGTAATAACGCAGGTGTAATTAGACCTGCGATTTTAATTAAGGTCTCTTTTCTAATTTCACATTAATCATATTTGCAAAAAGATTCTAAACTTATCCTATCTTCTTCTGGTACATATAATAAAACTGTTACTGATCGCTGTGTGTACATGGCAAATATATTTCAAAACTCATAAAGGCCTTTATAAACACAAAAAAACTCAAAACAATGTTTTTTCATTTTGCCTGTGCGTGTATGTTTCTGGACGCTAATCTCAGAAAAGGCTCATTTGATTTGAATCACAGATCACCCCCATCTGTGATTTGAATGCAGTTTTAGGAATACTGCGATGGGTGATCAATGCCCTTTCAATATTGTGCAAGAGACATTGGTTAGGTCATATGACAACTTGAGATTTGTAAGCTCGTAAGAATTACAAGGGATTCTCATAGGTAAAAATGGCTTATATATCTTGCTTGGAAGCGCTAATAGCCCGGCGGCTTGCGTCGATCCAATACGATCGACAGAGTTAAGCAACTGCGGGCGGTCGGTACCTGAACGGGTGACCGCTAGTGGTAAAAAAATCTTGAGGGTTTTCTGTGCTCCGGAGGGCACGTTAAGCCGGCGGTCCCGGTGGCTTTGAACATAGAAGTCGTCAAGCCATGTCAGAGGCCTTCGGACGGTTTAAAAACATCCGACACTTGAGTTGGCCATTAACACCTCTAGCAATCCACATGGGAGCAGCGTGGTGGAGTATGCTCTAGACCTCAGTGTTGAGGAGAGACCCGTGTTCAGTACTGGCCATTAATGGGTTGAAGGCATCTAGCTTGGACCAAGCTAAGACGGCTAGATGAGCCTATTAGTTAAAAGTATGCTTTGGGTTAAACTGTGGCGTATTAGCAAGGATTGAGACTCAAGATATTTGAGCCGAACCTTTATTTCATAACGCTACGAATAAATAACGCCACACACTCAATTTTTCAGACCTAAAAATCATTGTTCTACTATTTTATGTAATGAACATGTGATTCCAGTATTTAATCTAATTTAATCTGGCTCAATTTGTTCTAACATCGTTTACTGTTACAAAAAGGCTATTGTTTTGTTGATATTTTTATTTTCTATATTATTATGCCGTTTTTATATAGGTACTTAAGTAAATTAATTGGTGTATAATAGTACTAATTATTACAATAAATAAATAGCCCCACACTAAGATACCCCATGTTTTAGACAAACAGACCGAGAAGAGAAATTTAAACTCAGCAATCAAATTTCTGCCACTGGTAATCGAACCCAGGGCCCTTCGAATAGCGGTCCGGTATTGTAATCACGCCACGCGGGTCGTCAAATGTTCAATAATATTCCTTAAAGTTTAACGTCTCTTAGACAATAGTCGTGATTATCTCTAGTATAAACGTTTACCAGTCAATTCGTTATCTGCATAAACATCACGATTTATACAGCATATAATTACTATTCTTTCGCCTATAATTGCCCATAGATTTATCGACAAGAATGGCGCCAACGATCCAGCAACGGCCGAGTGCCAATTAAACGTTCTTGCAAATGGATTAATGTAATCCGATTTATTTTAATGGTGTCCAGGTCAAATATGGTATCCAGTCGCTAGTCGAGCACCTACGTTGTTATTGCAGTTATTGCGTCTCAGTTTATATAAATAATATATTTGCGGTGGTAAGACCCCCACGGTCTGGATGGCTAGCTACCACCCTCCAGTGTAAATCAGTCGTAAAATGACTATGTCGTGTTTCGCCTGCCACCTTGAGTGCCAGTTCTGTTTTCCCCTCCTTCTTCCTTCTTGGCCGGTAACGCGTTGGTGACACCAATGGTGTTGCTAATGTCCATGGACGACGGTGATCACTTACCATCAGGTGACCCGTCTGCTCGTTTGCCAGCTTACGGCATAAAAAAAATACACTTTGCATTCAATAAGTCGAAAATCGTGCAGATTTGCCGTTAGATAGTAATTGATGGTAAATTGTTAAGGTTACGTATATAAGATCAAAGATCACCGATGCGTTGCAAATGAATAAAAATCTTTTCTCATCTTTTTATAGATACCTCAATTAAAGGAACTGGCACCGACTTCCTAAGCAGATTCCCTCATCAAATTATTTTATCCCTTTTGAAGGCGGTTTTTATTTTTTTCCAAAAGATTTTTATTGATTTGGAACGGGTCGGTGATCTTTGATCGTTTAGAATGTCTGTTACAGTAATAATAACAGTGATAAAATAAATATTTCTTTCTATATAAAATTAAGTTTTGTTTCTCCAAATTTTGTTTACTGGATATTTCTTTAAACATTTTTGTCGTCAACGATGCATTATATAAAGGTTTTACTAAAATAAAACGTTTCCAGTATTTAAAATGACATTGATATTGTTAAAAAATCCGTTTCAAAAACAAATGAAGCGCTGGACTTGAAACCGGCAGACCCTCCTTCCGAAATTAAAAACACGGAGGGTCCTTAACCGAACAAAGTTGTTAGTCTGAGATCAGTGTAGGGTTGCCTAGAACAAAATGAATATTCTGATTGTACAATAACATAGTTTTATATTGAACTAGTAGAGCCGTCGAACTTTATATCACCTTGCAACATTTGTCCAGTTTCTATAACATTTCTTATCACTACTTTTACACACTACAACCTTTTGGTTGTAGTGTTATGTTATATAGCCTATAACCTCGGTAATTTGATATTTAGGTCGAACTTCAACTGAGAAAATATTATGTGTATAAAGAGTAAATATTTACTTATTAATCAATCTTTTTCGTTAATCGTTGCGTGGTCAGCTGTCAAACGACTTGTCATGTTTCGCCTGAGGACTTAAGAGCCACTACTGCCGTTCTTTCTTGTTTCGTCTCTTACCCAATAATGCATCGCATATTTTTTGTTTTAAATAAGTTCTTGGGCAATAACCACTTACTCTTCTACTCATTTGTTGGCAACATATATTTTTTTTTAAGTTTCCGTTTTTCATTTGCCAACCCTAGTACTACTCACCGCTTGGCAAAGAGAACATAATTACTAAAGCAGCCAGCAATCTATACATTTTCTCTTTTGTTTCAAAGAGCCCTGAAGGCTACGAATAATCAGGGCCCGAAATTTTCTCTTAATTAGGTGATTGTTTCGCTCATAAATAGGAAACAGTATCAAGACTGGCCTTTATGCGGTGTATCGATTTTGAAAAGGTACATTTATACCGACTTTAAGACGGCACGTTAACGATATCGTTGACGTGATCGTTTACCGTGATATTATTCTCATTCGACGTTTAGATTAAAATAAACAAATGAATACGCCTGTACTAGAATTTATACGTATATTAATTTTTAGATGATACGGCCAATTTCGTTTCGCCTAATAGTCAATGAATAATTGACACAACTTCTTTATTTGTTAACCGATTTAAATGAAAATAAAAACATTTATATATAACGTAAAATCCATTACACTATAATCCTGAAAACTGTATTTAAATTTTATAAGCTATTTCTGAGATTTGCGTGCACAAACGGATAAAATGAAAAAAATGTTCTGTGTTCTCTTGCGTATTTCAAGGCCTCATTAGAACTTGTTAATGTATTTGCCACGTACAGACAGCCATTAGTTACTATTTTATTATACGCATAGATTTCATCGTCCCTATGGTTCCTGTTTATTAAATAGATAGTGTTTTACAGCTCCAAATAATTAAATATTAACAGCGATTAGATTCGGCGTCAATCTAAGTAGCTGTAAATCTAATTATTTGGCTGACCGGGTTTGTAATCGATCTAACCTATTAATATTCAAAATGGATGGCGCAGTCAAAGCTAGTAGTTTGAATGCAAATGATAGTATCTAGTATAATAGCCAGATCTCACGTTTCTCGACTAGGTCAAAAATCTAAAGTTTACGAGTAGAAATAAATTATTATCATAAGGTTAATATTTGACAAATTATTAAAACCTTTATAACATTACTAGCTGACCCCAGCAAACTTTGTTTTGCCATATCAATTATTATTTTAGAACTATTTTGATAACCATAAAGATGGTTATAGTGGGTTAACAAGTTAGACATATGCTGTGGTGGACTTTTATTTCGAACTTTTAGAGGGGAACTTTGTAATACATGATTTTTGAGTAACTTTCGCCGATTACTTAGCGCACGCAAGAAAAGCTCTAAATTTTACCGTTTTCGCAATATTTTTTATCGCTTCTCCTCTACTATTAATCTTAGCGGGATGTTATATAGCCTATAGTCTTCCTCCATGAATTTACTATCTTATACTAAAATAATTTTTCAAATCGGTGAAGTAGTTCCAGACATAAGCATGTTCAAATAATCAAACAAACAAACTCTTCAGCCTTATATTATTAGTACAGATTTAGTAAAGCAGAAGGACCTATAAAAAGTTGTTATTTATAATTCTGATTTGGATTTGCTTAAAAATTTCAAATTACAAATTCATTATTTTAATAACCACCAAAAGGTTACTATGACCCATATGGCGTTTGGCTACTGGCATACTGGCTAGTTACCTAGTTGCCTACCTGGCTAGTTTACCGCTAAATGACGTCATCGTAGACCCGTTGCAATGCGGACCGTTCTGTGTCACGTGACCGACGTCTAAAAAAGTGTTTTTTTAATTATGGAATTTTGAATAAACTAATCGTTGTTTTCAAGTCATTTATCTGGAGAACGTTTTTATAATTCTTATTGTATGAAGATGTCTATAACAAACACTTTATTTTTAAAAAGTGTTTATTCTATCTCTAGTTTGAGTCTATCAAATGCTTCGTCGTGTTTGAGAGTTCGTTTTTTTCTCTCTATTTTTCCTTTTGGTGCTTTATGTCCTTCCTGTTCATTTGCTTCAGTTCAATATAAGTAATAACTTCCAAAATTACTCTATAATCTGCTCACGAACAAAAGTAATAAAATCGTGCAATTCACATTTTACAGCAAAATGAATCATTTTTATCGCACGGTCCAATTAAACTCGATTCAAACGCTTTATTTTCCCTCTATTATTAGTGCTTTTATGAACGTAATTAATAACCAATCTCGTCTTCTATGAAGTCATTGAAAGGCAAGAGAAATTATTATTTTACTAGCTGTTTAAATTAGTCATAAATTTCTTTAGATAATTGCGAATTTTCGTTGTTGGTAAATTCATAATTCTAGAGGTAATAAAGGACAATGAAGTGACAAAGCTTTAATAAAATGAAAACCTTAAAACTACACTCTTATTTTTCACCCATTTCACTACAAGAAGGAGGCCTTGAATTCCTCTGTATTTTTTATGTGTTTTACTTTGTAGCTTTTTAATGGGTGTCCCGATTTGTATGATTTTTTTCTATTTGAATGTGTCGTGTCTCATATAAATTTAAGTGACATCTGACGAATAGTTTTTGCGTATTTAATTTATGCGTATGTCTTCGGAATATTTAATACAGCGTTGTTAATTGAAATCTGTTATTTCTTTTATTATATTATCTATTTAAGCTCCTTGTCGGAGTAATTTTATTGCTTTCATTGCTGGAAGGTCAGGTAACAGGCGTAATCAGTGCTTTCTTATTGACCAGCATTTATCATTGATTTTTTAACCTAGTATTATGAATATGCATGGGCAGTAGTGACCACTTTTACCTAGTCGTGACAATTTTACTCTCCGCACTCCTAGTCCGGGTGGATTAATGTGGCAGATAAATGTTTGTTCTCGGTGGATGTTTGTGATGTCTTATTTGCTTCATCTATGCTATCTACGAGAAATCCCTGAGCTGCAGTCTAGTGTGTTTACTTAAACGTTTAACGATCTATTCGTTCCGTTTTGTCATCAAATAGGTGTTCCAAATTGGAGGTCAAATATAATTTGTTAGGAAAGACGGTTATCGAACTTTATTACAAGGCGGCACAAGAACTTGGGACATAGTACGAAAATAGACTACATATACACTAATGAAAATATACAATTCGATTCTGAAGATTTTAAAACATAATGTATTTTATAGTTATCTCAAACTCTAGAAGTGCTATATGTTCAGAGCATAGTAACAACTTTCCCTTACAATACTCAGAATCGTTACAATAGAAGACTAAATACGTCTAATTTAAAACAGACATATAGAAATAGGAAACCTCTTTTACGCCAAAGATTACAAAAAAGAAAAGAATAAAAAGAACTGAAAAAAACGAAAAAAGAAAAGTAAAATAAATAAAATTACAAAACATTTATTTGCACCATGGTGAAAAAGTCTACGCTCAGCTTGAGATGTGCATGCCATGCCATTCTATTGACAGCAAAGGCCAATGGCTGCTGATTTTTAGCGGAGACTATAACCATATTTATACTTTAGAATTAAAATTCGTGTTAAATTATTCGGCGTTGGCTCAACCAGAAACAACAACCTATGGAAGTGAAATAATCGTTATGGAAAATTAATTTTGAGGGCTGTTAATAAATTTTGCAACGTAGGAAAAAGCAGAGACAGTCATTCCACTTCACCGTGAAGTTTAAATTGCTCTCAGCCGGATTTGTGAATTCCGCGTAACTGCGGATTTCATTTGCTTTTTTAATTATTTCCAAATTTTGACGAACCGGCATATGGCGTCAGTACTAATTGTAATCCATTTTTTATTGCTGAAAATAAAAAATGCGTTAACTGCATGAGGCTCAAATTCGCCGCGAATGAAATACATCGGATATTTTTTTCCTTTTTAATTTTATTAGTATACGCTAAGCTATACTTCGATTTTTTAGTATGATATAAAACATTATGAGGATTTTATTTGAGTTTGTCGGTGTTTTGTGCGTTCAAAACCAACGTAATTGTTAGGAATATTAGTACTGACTTACCTAAATAACGAAAATTTACTACATTGCATATCCATTTCCCAGCATAACCTACATAGTAATAACAAATAGAGTCATAAATTAGGAAAATGTCAAGTTCGAGTCATAAACTCAATATAATACTCGTATTCAAAAAGTGTTCAATGATACATGCTTAGACAAAAATTTTAAAGAAATATGTTCTTCTAAAAAATATTAATTACTAGCTTTTATATGCGGTTTCGATCGCACTGAAGTTCTTAAATAAATAAAAAGTCTCCTATGTCCTTTTTAATACCTTTAAGGATATGGCTATAAAGTTTTATGATAATCAGGTGAGTAGTTGTGGCGTGAAAGCTTAACGAATAAACTTACATTCACATTTATAATATTAGCATTATCTTTTTATTCATTAATTTGTATACCACTGTCTACATTTAAGTTCCAAATATTGTATTACACGGAAATATGTAGTTTAGCAACCTGAAATAATCTTTTACTGCAAATTCTCAGGACAATAGATGTGATAAATGAGGTGTCGGCTCGACTAAATATTACTAGGTACATAGCCACGTCATCAACAACCATTTATCATTGGCGTATAAATATTGTGACGTGTATTTTTATATGTATTGATTTTGGTTTTGCAGTCTGTACGATGGAGAAATACAGGAGAATTTTAAAAACGTTTTAAGTAACATAATTTTATCAGATTTGAAGATTTCCTTGATCGAAAAGTAAATTAAATCACTAGATATCTAGACAACGGAGAACCGTGATTATCCGCAATTAGAGAGTTTCTCTCCACTTCACCTGCGAGTCTCAGTCAAAGTTCATCGTTTGTGATATCTTAAAAGTTGCTGGACTCTTTGAACTTATGTACCACGTTTGGCAATTTTTTCGTTAAACTAGATGTTAAGCTTACAACAATCTTCTTTCAACTTTGGATCTAAATCAAAACTCCTCTGTTTATGGTATCCTCTTTTCCTTCAAAGTTGTTAAAATCTTTAACTCTATTAACCACGTCTGGTGAATAGTTTTTTGTTAGGCTAGACTAGGGATCATGTCTGGGAAGCGGCTGAGGTCTAATTCTATATACGCAAACGTTGTTGAAAACCTCAAATGCCTTATTTAGGTCTGCTGTGACTGATTAGTGAAATATTGTCACACCCAAGTACATTTCAACGACACTGTTGGGTTGTTTTCGACATAAAATAAATAATTACTTGATAGAATCAAATGTCTTAACCTATTTCAATTGCAGCGTTAAAGAGCGCTTTCTTTCCACATTAAACATCCAAGTCACTGAAATCATATTATATTTGTCTAATTGAGAGATTCTTGATGTAAGTATTTGTCAGTTGTATTCATCTGTTTCTTCTTAGTAATAACTTTATCAAATATGTTTTATACCTGCTTAGTTCATAGTGTTACTTTCTTTTTGATCAACAACACATCAGTTATACTTTTCAGGTGGTTTGTCCTCTTATTGATACAACAAAATTGGAATGTTCCTCTATACAATTGTAAATGTTTCCTTTGTATTCTTGTTTATGTGGCGGATTACACGTCCCAGTAATCCGAATGTTTTGTGAAAACTGTTAATCTTTTTATTCTTCTCACCACTGGTCATACACGTGTGATCCCTGAATTTTAAATCTTGATCCGGTAAATGGAACTGTGGCCCGGTTTCCAATCTAATCCGTAAGTTAACAAAACTTGATGGAATGAATTTGCGGGATTTATCGGGGTTTTTCAAATAAAAGCGACTGCGTCCCGTGTTTTTTTTAATGAATGAATTGTTTATTCGGGGTCTAAAACTTTTTTTTTAAATTAAGTGATTAACGCCGAACCACTAGGTATATATTAAAAGCTCTCGCTTAAGGTTGAACCAGTTTAATTTATCACTAGCAAACACCTTATTTTACCTGAATTACCTGAAATATTATTAATGGTTAGTTTTAATCACTATTTATTAATTTCATTTGTTATAGAAATATGATGTTTACCTCAATTTATCGATGATGAAAAGATGATAATGGTGAAACTTGAAGATGATGAAAAGGCTAAAGTTATTCGCTGCTAATGTAGCGTTTGAAAGATTTTTTTTTAATTTGTTAAGCAGTTTTTCTTTTGTATATTACAAAAAATATTTACGAGAAAATTTATTATTATAGATAAATATTTTATTAGTATCAGGTTCTAATACATTGTACCATAAATAGAATGAACAAAGATTAATAAAATATCACAGAAAATCGAGAACAATTTATATATTGGTCACATAAATATTCAGCCATACTGACATTAAAATTTGGAACCTACTTAAAAAGATACGTTTAACACTGAAATTGATGATAAAAAAAATATATATATCGTATATTCTTCGAATTACTCGACATTTGTGATATGATGCCGTAATTATATATCGGTAGTATTCCATCTACATAAAAAATTCGACGTACATTGAACATCGATATTAATAAAAAATCGACGTACATTGAACATCGATATTTTTTATTAAATTTTTCTCTGCCCATCCCTATCGAAAATACAGTAGAATTAACCCTGCATCACGCTTGCGTGCATTAACAAGCTAATCGTCGATAAACTCGAGTTTGCTAATTAGATTATGTTCATTAGCAACGCGTGCGAATATTTCATTTTGTACGTTATTTTGTATTTAATTAGTTTTGCGGTAATGAGTAATTGTACCGTATATTGCTTTATTCCGTGAATGTGGTTTGTTAATAATTTAATAAAGAATTACAGCAGATTATTTCACTTTAGTATAATCTAATAACGTTATTATTTATTTATCATCAACCAGGTACAATGCGAATGCGGTTGTTGGACTAAAATATATAGAAATTTCTCCGTGAGGTTTAGATCGAATAATCTATGAAAAGACGACAGTCAAATATTGGTGTTTTATATAATTGCTTCGTAAAAGAGATAAAACGGCAAAAGTACTCTGTACTAGAAGATACCATAACATGCCAAAGAATTAATTGTTATTGATCGACAAAATTAAACAATCGAACGTGAAAGACGAGAAAAATGTGAAGAGAGGGCAGGCTGTTTTTTTAATTTCATCCTCCCAGCGTATCAACAGTTTCCTTCTGATTTTCTTACCAGTTTTACCTTGAAAGCCGAGCAACATTGTGGATCTGACCGTACATCTTTGGTCTAGGAGTGGGAGCGGGAGTCGCAACATAGCTTCCCCATTTCCATTTGAATTTTTGTGCATAAAGGCCCATTTACATGATGCCATTTTATTGCCTGTTGTATACAATAATATTGAAGCAATAATTTACTAGAATAG
>DWJN01005313.1:0-11587 GCA_018248895.1 Carystus phorcus
AACCCCCCCGGAGATCGCCATCAGGTCCCCTCATCCGGTCGCCAACCGGCATGATGGAGCCACCCCGGGATTTTTCGCAGATGGCGGGGCAGCCTTTCGTGGGTGGCTGTCCCACTACTTGGGCCCCCAACTGTCTACGGTCGGCCAGCGGTGCACCGTGCTTCGGATCCCGCTGCCCTCCACGACTAAGCTCCCGACACAGTAGAGCTCCAACCCATCAGAACCGGTCCATCAACGCGACGCAACTGTTTAGACCCATCCTCCATTCGGCTTCATCAAGCACCATGCCGGAACACGACGAATCGTTTGGCGGCATGACTTTGCCTGATGGGTGGTAACCAAAGCCGGCAGCCGATGTTATGGCCTACCACCGGAGTTGCTGCTCGTTTAGCACTACCCAGGGGACACGTGTAGGGAATTCAACAATCAAGTTCCTCCTACGGACGCGAGCAGCTCCATCCCCCGAATTTAAATTTAATTTAAATCTCGTATTCCTAAAATATAAGTACTAAATTGGGTGACAAAACTTTGTTCGATATGTAGTCAATTTATATAACAATATATTTTTTTAAGAATTACATAGATTAGTTTATAGATGACTCAAATTCATATAACTGCCACACTTGATGTCAACTTAAATAAAGTTAAACGGTTTCTTAAACACTTTGATTTATACGTTTACAACGGAAACCAGCATATATACATAACATGTGACGTTGTTAAATAATTTTTATTAAATGTATAGTTATATATACAAATCTCCTATTTATTACCGCCTCGTCTAATTTCTTCTTTGCTTAAAAGAACTTGTGAATTGACCTTCATAGAATGCTCGTAATATGGTAGTTATTAATCCTAGGTGTAATATAGAAGCTTTTTAAATAAATTGAAATATTACATTTTTGTTCGCGGCTAAAGCATGTATGTATACATCAGCTGTAATAAGTGCAGGTTTCTTCGCTGCCAAGACAGTACTAGACGAAATGTGAGCAGTTTACCCCCGCATTTCGACGGTTTGCCGCCAGCCAAGATATGTCGCAATCTCATCCAATTTGCCTCCCGCCGTCTTTGCTGTTGCACGAATAAAGCGGAAAAATCTTACTCCGCTAAGGAACGAATGAATTATATCGATTGGAATCTCAACTAGATACTTTAAAGCTTGATATCTGTAACAAATTTCCATTATTTTAACGGTACAAAAACGAACAATATTAAACAGAAAAGGCATTGTTTAAAACTTTATGTCATTTGAATTATGTTATTAAAGACACGTGCGCTAGAAAATAAAAACAACATGACGCGGTTCATAATAAAATAATCCCTCAAAATAACCTTATAAAGTGGATAACTTCAAACTAGACTTATATAATTTAAATGCCGTGCTGTTATTGCATCCACGATTAGTTTCATTTTGTTTAAAAACTTCAATATTTGGAAATATAAAGGTGGTATAAATTATTTGTAATAATCTACATCATAATTTTTTCAGTATTATCGAAATATTTATTTCAGTACTTTTCAAACTATTTATATTAGTTTTAAATAATAAGAAAAACACTGAGTATGATAGAGATGGATAGATAAGCATATCGTACGACGAGAAAACCCAAATAATAATATAAAATTTCCACTTTCTACTATTGCCAAATAAACGTTAAGTAGTTCAATCATTAGGCGAATAAGTTAAACCAGCGGTTCTCGAATAAATTGCTCATTCCGCAGAAAGTTTAATCGTACTTTACTATCACTAAGTGGTAAAGTGTTCTGTCTGCAATCAAACGTATTTAACATTGTTTAACGGAGCTTAAGTTTAGTGTAAACACAGGCACAAGTATACTTTGTACGTGTTGTAGATGAGACGAAACGTTGCGGTGTGAACTAATAGCTCTTCGCAAATTCAATTTGCCGTCGAATAGAACATAGCCTCTCGGTAAGCAACGCGCAATCATTAAGTTACGCCTTCTTCGCAGGCGACAAGCCACTGAAATTAGTTTCAAATGTCTAGAAGATTATTACTCGTGGGGTTATTTTATTCATTTTGCTCGTGGCCATTCCCTCAGGCTTCGGGCTGTTAAAGTGCCCCATTTGTCTTTTTAATAAAAAGGTTGAGTCATTCCTATATTACATACTAATGTTTTATTCCAATAATCTGAATGGGATAAATATTCTTACTGTCATGTAAGATAAGAAAGTATAGTTATTACATTAAAAAAATTTAGACGGAAAGTAGACAAACTAGTTTTAGTGCCTGGTAAGATATTTTTTGTCACCGCAGTCTCGCCTTGAAAATAATTCTTGTAACTGTGTCAAAATATTTATAGGTAAAAAAAAACTTAACTTTTTTATAACGTAACTAGTGCATTTGACAGACGTTATCCTGCAATGATTTAATGCAATGAAAGTTAATATAGTACGTTAATGTAATCGTTACGAAGGAATGGTTAAGTCATAGAAATCGAGTCTTAAATCCTATGTTATTATATCGTCCCTATTTTGTGTACAAGTCCGCAATCTTTTAGCGATTGGCACACAAGACTGTTTCCAATAGCATTTGTACGAGTGCCGTATAAAATTGGTAGCGGCGATCTAGACACGGGTTGATTGCTTTCGACAGCGACAACCCTTATTGTGTTGTCGCTGGGAACTGGCGACTCGCCACAGACATTGCAACCGAATTTTATTCCCGGTTCATGACGATATTTTTATTTTACTATTTTTTTTTTGTCAGTCTCACCTGTTATATACAAATTCGCCTGTGATATAAAAATTCCCTCGCTCAAATTCAGGGCGCATATTAAAATTGTTATTAATTTTATAGTACATTTTCTCTATTCCATGTTCCATTTTATTATTGTAGAGGTCGAGTTTCCTAGTTGTAAAAGTTCAAAACATATCCATTTATTGGAGTAGCCGCAAAAAGCTATCAAAACTTTATTTACTAACTTCTTAACTTAAGAACTTCCGTACTAAAGTTAATAGATAAAAGTTTATATCCTATTCCGCGGTAATAGATCCATTTTCCGTGGATGAACGAGCACGGTACAACTGATGTTGATTCATATTATACATGCCCCTGTATCGACTTAAATCTGTTCAGTGGTTTTAGTATCATAAAAAGAAAGACTTGATTTTGTTTCTCATAAGAATAATAAATTCAACCTAGATTAAAAATTACAATAGGTTTGTACAAATTGACCTTCCAACCATTTTATAACAAATATAATTTAAAAGTTGTCCTTTCCTTCCTGATTGAACTTTGTGTAGACATTTAGGAGTCAGAAAATGTCTTTAAAAATCCGAACTTTCCTGGCATGTGAACAGTGGCCTTAAGTGCCTCATGCATGCCCGACATTCCGACAATTACACTACTTCGATATTCATAAAATAGCGGTTAATATTTTATTTATTTTATAAGTACCCGAGTTCGCACTACACATTTTTGGTTGCCGGTATTTTGCAAATTGCCTCAAATTCACAAAAATATTGCGGCAAACTGAACACGGATTGCTTTCGACGGCGACCGGCCGAAATGTTTTTATTCCCGGTTCCGGTCGATATATTATTGCCGTCTGCTCATGTCGGCCTCGATTCCTCTTATCTGGGCGTGGGGCGAATACTGCCGTCTGCAATGCTTTGCTCCGCGTCTCCTCGCACTCCCGACCTCTTATTTTTCTAACCGTGTTTTACCTTCCGTTTCAAATTGTATCGCAAAATAAGATTTTTATTGTTATTTAATTTTCATAGCTGAATCATTAATGTTTAGTATTAAGTTGTTTGACGATAGTTGGTGCATTTAATAATAATATTACACTCACTGTTCTAGACCGATTACGATGGTATTATTAACACATAATATTTTTTTTTATCAAAACGACGCCTCGTGAGAGAATTTGTATATGTATCGAGGTGGCGCTGTGGGCCAGTTAATTAGAAAGTCTATATTTATGAATCAACGTTCCATCTAGACGTTATGCAGTTTGAGATTAGATATATATGAAATAATATGAATGCAAATTGAATAACGTCTGCCATGCTAGTCAGATGACGTAACATTTATAATATTATCATTTCAGAAGCTACGAGTATACTCGTACTAACAGTAATATACCATGCATAATAAATTAAGAAACGGGTAACTTGTTTTTATCAATTTAATAGCTCTAGTACGACAGTTAATTTCAACGTACAAATACAGACAAATATGTACACCGCACGCAAAACTTGATGACATTTAAGCTAGTGAAATGCGAAACTGCAGCGAGCGTTATGAAATCGTGTGCAGTCATAAAGTGTGATGTTGACAATTGTAGTTAATAGGCAAACAGTGGCATTGCTGGCAACACATGTATTACGTGAGTAATAGCAACAATACTACCTATCGTACACGGCATGCAGAATCGCGCTAATGCAATGTTTATAAATACAGATTACACTATATTAACGTAACATAAGTACAGCACCGATAGTGATCTCTGACTTAGACTAGATGTTGAAGAAAAAACATGTACCTACAGTATATTTTGTATCCATTATTCATTTTCAGTTTTGTATATTTTACTAAGTTAACATTGCATTAGTGTTACCTAAACATATGTGAATATGTTTAAGTGATAACTAAAACAAATTTATTCGATGTTGTCAAGGTTCAATAATATAGAGTACGGTTTACAACATGTTTACTTTTTTTAATTGCTTTCAATTTTATTCGTGTTGAGTTGTTGAATATACTTGTATACATACGTAAGTGTTTTTGCTTCGTTTTGGTTGTCGTGTTGTAAAGTACGAATATTGGCAATAAACATTGATAAAATAGACGCATTATTGTACATTATTGATTGTATCTCAGTTCCATTAGTTTGGACTGTCGATGTGTAATATTAATCCGAGAGCGGTCTATCGCGAAACTGCATTTACTGGCTAGCAGCTAAAGTAATGTGTTCGTTCCGTTGTCAGTTACCGAAGCGGACGCTCAAACTGATTTATCCGCTGACAACGCTATATGATCAATGTGCTATTCAAATATATTCTCTGTTGTCAGCCGGAGTACAAAGGTAATATTTATGATTTGAATCTTCCATTCTGTTATGCAACTTTGTTAATGTATGTCATTCACCGCTTATTAGCTGATGGATCTTGTTTTATTGGTTAACTAGATTTGTAAGGATCCAATGAAATTTATATAATCTTAGCCAGCTCTCATAATCAATTAATCATGATTGATTTGTTAATGTTCGGTATCTGTCTATAGACATTCGATTGTAATCTACGATGAGGAAGTAATAGTTTGTATATTTTCTTAGTTGAGTGCTATTATCACTTACGGTGTTACACTGATCGATATAATTATGTTTAGCTAAACCAGCCCACGTATCGCGGTGGCTCATTTCGGTTTCCTTAGCAACGAAATTAGATATGCCAAATTGTAGGTAAATTCAAAATGTTTGAAATTGCCCATTCCCGTAAAAAAACGTATACAGACTAGAAACATACTTTACTTGATGCTTTTATTATATTACCCATCAAAATCACAGCTGGTTGTCGCTCATATTGTTATATAATTCATAATAGAGTTATTTAAAGCACCAGTTACCATAGTAAGGTAAATAACAAAAATTTACCTCAAATTATACTCAATCAAAATACCCACTATTCCTGTAAGAAGTTAGGATTAAAAATGTAAAAACAAACATTTCTTTACAACTCGTAAAAAACATTTATAGTGAATTCGTCAACTAATTTTATAGTTTTGCAGGCAGAAATACATGATTAAATTTTTTGTCACAGCAAGTGCAAAACGAATATACACGGCGTATAAATTTATGCGCGTATTTGTGGGTAGCAAAAATCCAGTTGGAGAGTTGGACCAAAAAAAAACTTAACATAAAAGATAGGTAGGGTATTAATGTGCTTAATTAAACCCCCATACGCCGCGCATTAATTACAATACACGTTAATGCATTCAGTAATTAGAACGGGGTCCTGGTATCGCAGACAAGTTCCAACGAGAGTAACGTGCCGCGACATAAATAAATTATGCAACGCGCCACTTAGCGACACTGCATCCTGCCACCTTGCCGCCGCTCGTGGAGACCGTGTCCCCCCATGCACTTGACTTCATAATGACGCGGTAATCTGATCAACAAATAATTGACTGCTGACAATCACCTAACGGTGTACGTCGCGGCGCGCGACACGGCTACGTACGGCACGTGAACGTATTGAACAACGTATGTACATTAGACAACGTATGTACCTACATGTTAGAATAGTAAACCTGGCGAACTTTGTATAACCTTGGAACATTTGTCGCGTTTTTGTAACATTTCTTATCACTACTGATCTCTTATTAGTTGTAACATGATGTTATATAGCCTGTAGCCTTGCTAAATGGACTATCCAACACAGAAAAAATTGTTCAATTCGAACCAGTAGATCCCGAGATTAGTGTGTTAAAATAAACAAACTCTTTTGCTTTATAATAATAGTATAGATGTGGCATAATACGACGCGTTTAGTTTTTTGAGTCCAGGATATAGAGTGCCGAAGGCAGAGACAGACAAGGCAGGCCTTTGTGGTCGCCTTTGTGGCCTTTGTGGTGGTACGCTTTGCTTAAAAAACACTAAATGTTAAGTGAAACCAACCCATCACAATATAATCTTGAAAATTGCATTCAAATCGGATAAGACATTTCTAAGATTAGCGTGCGAAAACATATAGACAAAATGAAAAACATTCTATTGCATTCTCTTGCGTATGTAAAGACCCCCATAATGGATTTTTATATTTGCCATGTACAGACAACGATCAGTTACAATTTTATTGTACGTCGTGTATAGAATATATAGATCAGTAATTATATCTTAAAAGTGTAAACTTCCTATAAGCAGTAGATTATTGAGTTTTAAGTACAGTTTAATGAAATTAAATTAAATTGTCTGCAGGTCTTTATTAAAATAAATAATACGTTTTTGTCTGTCCAATAAATTGCGAAAGAAAACAAACTTGGAGCAATAAATATGAGCTAATATTATATTACTGCTTATAATTGTGTGAAGTGTAATTTACACATCCGACGTGTACAGTCATTAATTTTAATAATTTTTCCGTGATGTAAACAATGTACACGATCAGTCATTACAGATTTCCTCATACCACTTCCAATGTTGCGATAATTTTACACACACGCCGTTAAATAAACGGGTTTTTTACCATTTTGTTTTTCAATATCATTCTATGATAGTAGTAGTAGTAAACATTCCATGACAGTAAATATGTTTATGGGATAATGACAATTCTCAAGGCGTATTAAGTATGAACGCATGTGTACAGAATAAATAACACTTAACCCTCAAAATATGTCCCGTTCGCCGTTGAAATAAATATTGATGCGTAATACGAGGAGCTCTCTCAGAATAAAAACAACATCATCCGAGTTAAATCAGTCAAGACTGTCCTATCTATTCATGAAAAATGTAATTGAATGATTTATCGCGACGGTCACGTTTCGCCGCCATATGGAGTCTCATGAATAAGTAATAATGTTCGGCCACGGTCGTTGTTTCAATTAGCGGTCGTGTCGTCGGTCGCCGGTCGAGGCGAGTTCCCTCCCACTGCCAGTGGTCAAACTCCCGACACTCCCAGGCTGTCATAAAGATACAGATTAAATGGCTCTTTCCACTCGTACAGTGTACACCCACTGAATCCGCACTTTACATCAACTAAACTCGGTGATTTAGTATTCTGATTTTATGTAGTCTGCGCTTGGTTAAATGAATTTATTATTTGCTTGTATCATGTTTAATTTATGTTAATGTACACTAATTATAAATGTTATATAGGAAATATTTTGCATGGTTTGAAATGGAATTTTAATCAAATTAAAGTAATCCCTGACGTATACAATTCATACGTGCATTTGTGAATAACCACATTCATATTACAACCATATTCGAATCTCGCCTTTTCTTGTTGTTCTTTTGGCTGGAGTAAGACACATGAATTGCAAATATACTTCGACACGGTTCAGATACAACATAAATAAATACGCAAGCTTGAAATACATATTTGTATGTGATCTTAGCGTTTAAAACGGCTTAGTAGTTCGTGATTCATTTATAAAATATATGGGATATGAACATAAATAATTATGAGTAAATTTGGTGTGATAAATATATTTTCATTAATAAATGTTATTTTATATTTTAAAAAGCCAAGCGTGGGTTAATCAGTAAATAATGCGCGAAAGTAATTACGTGGTTAACACGATTCGCTACATCCCCGCTGAACACGATCCGTCGCGGATTAGTGGGGTTTCGCTCGCCTACGCAACACGGATTAAATTGATATGTGTGACTCCGCTTGACTCGTTTATCTATGTAAAGGGTCGGGAAGCAATCCCTTTTATTAGAATCTGGGACGTAATCGCGCGCGTATGTCTTATTGTGGGGCTTCGGAGCGTATTCAACTTTTATTATGTCTTAGCGACTACTTAAGACGCGTTTAACAATGTTTAGCTTTACGACCCCACAACCCCTCTATACACATATATTGTTTTGACAGAAAACGCCTCGCATAGATATTACTGACTTACTACTTACTTTGCCGCTTAATGTTCTTTAATGGATTTAACTGTTTGTTATACGTGCGTTGTTAATTACGTTTAGAATGGGTAAATTGCATACTTCGTTTCAATACCTAATGGTTCCACAAGTGTACATTTATGCAAATACATTAATGTTTATGTAAACGATATTGTAATTCTTTTCTTTATAAATTTCAATGTAAAACCATGGGCGAGAACGATCGAAAAGCGATCGGTCGATTAACCAATATGTTACTATCCATTTTAAATTCTCTTTTACCCATATCGTCGAACTCTCGTCGCTTGTCATACTCACTTACCCGGCCTGTACGTCTTTTTTTTTGAACCCCAAAGTAAAATAGACGGGAAATGTGATAAATAGGCGACTCGTTTTATTGTCGAATCCCGGGCACGTTACGTTGTGGGTTGTCGTCTCGTCCCCGTAGCGCCATGCCGATCTGTATTATCAAGTTTTCTTTTATCGTAGTTACCGCTCAATTTTGAACGAACTTACATAAAAAGGTTTCCTGCTCCCCTCCGCAAATCAAATTAGAAGTAGCCGGCTTCCCCAAATAAATTCTTTCTTAATTTTTTTTCTGTTTCCATTATTACGGTTGTTTTAGATTTACTGCGAAAACATTTTGTGTCCTGTCGTCAGTTTATTCGTATGAAATTTATTTTTGCAGAACAACAACATAAACAGTCGGGATCTTGAACATTTTGAGCGGGTGTTATTTAATTGTAGATTATCTTAATTTAGATTGATAGATGCGTGCTTTTTGGTTTTGGTTTTGATTGGTATCCGTGTGCAGGGTATAACGTTGCTTCAAGACGCTGGGACGTCGGATGACAGTGGAAGAGCCTCGGAGCGGCTCACGGGCAGCTCAGTGGCGCCGCGGGATCCCGATTCCTCGCGTGATCGTCTTAGTGACGTACGTATTATACACTTGTTATACCGCTTTCGTCTTCTAAATCACATTCTAAAGCTCTATGTTACGACTTGTAAAACACGATGACAACGTTAAATTTTTGAGTACCGTACTTAATCTTAACAACCAAGTCAGAGATTTCGTGTCGAAATTATTCCCTATACTTTTTCAAAACGAATTAATTATTAATACGATATGTTTGATGTTTTCGTTACAATAAATTTATATCATATGATTTAATATGTAATTTCTGCCGTCCCCTCAGTTTCCCTTGATATATTTTTATAAAGATATTTTTGTAACATTTACGAACGATATGTTTTGATATCGTATTTCGGTTCAATAAATGGGATGTTACAATTTTCAATTGTTGCCGCTCGTTGTTTGCATTACTTTATACTTTACCTGTTTTTCATAAAAAAAACTGTCTTACGTTTGTTTTTATTTACTTATATTTCATCGGTGTCGAGTAGCATGTTTACAAACATATTCGTCAATGTTGTGATTGTGTCTCTTCTCTTAGTTTGTACATTTCTATTTTTTATTTCGTTGCATTGTCTTCCCATGTCTCCCAAATACATTTCACAATCTAATCACGATGTATCATTGAATATCTTCATTTCACTGTCCATTATTACTGTTGGGCACATATTGCTGTGAATAATAAATAATATTAAAGGTACCGTCACATTACGATTCAGTGAAAATTTTTGAGAATTAAAACAAATTTACGGTTATGAACTAGGTAGCTATGGTATAATTTATTTCACTTAAATTTAAATGTCCCGAGAGTGCTTAACGAACACGCTAGCGATGTAATAATTCGTACATAAAGTTACAGAACGTGTTTAGTGTTACTTAACAAGCCTATCTAGGACTATCAGATTGCTAGATTTAGCATCGCCTGACTTATCCCGAGCTTATAGGCCTTATTGTTAAACCAAATTATTCAGCCCTTCATGTTGAACTTCAAATCCTTTAAACAAAATCTGTGCATATTTAAGCACAAGTGAATGGAGAACATCATAATGATAAGTATTATGAGAATTAGAATTTAAGTTAACACACGATAACCAAAATTATATATTTTTAATTATCCATAATACTTACCATTATATTGTTGATATTTCGGAATCAGTTTTGATTTTGATTTCACCGATTCTTGATTGACCGTTCAGTTGAAAGTAGAGTAGAAATAGTTTAGAGGTTAAATTAGTTTACAATGTGACGGTGTCCTGAGGGAGATATAGAAGCAATTTTACGTTCCCCAAGTCACTCCAGTCCACTCATAAGTTCGCTTTTTCTTCCTGCCTACAGGCCAGTAGCCGCTGTAGTTCCGGAAAAGGCTATATCGTAAGTATAATCAGAATATTCCTTCGTTACTTCCGAAAGCCCTTTAATTTACCTATGTCGGTTTTACTGTGTGGTTAATTCGTTTAATTTAGCTACATCATGCATGATTGCCGTTCTTTCGCTTTTCCTTTCTCTTCTGTTTTTAGTTAAAGCTTCAATTCTTCGTCTACTGCAATATTAAAAAAGTATCTTAAAATATTATTTTTTAAATTGTAATAGTAGATTTTATTATTATTATATTATAACGTTTATGCGGTTTCATGTCTAACATTATATTCAGTTCTTAGGAAAAATACAACTATCAATATAAACGGTTCTTTAAAAGATAGGTGTGCTAAAAAAAACTGAATTTGATGAGGCTGTGTTTAAATTTTTTTTTAATATCTGATAAACAGGTTTGTGATACACGTATAGGTCTTATACACTAACATTTGCATCTAAATGACGTTTATAAATTTCTTTGGTACGAAAAATTTATATTCAATAGGTATTTAGCCTAATACTAACTACCTCCCAGTTGGTTTTGCATCGAAGGGAGGGGTCCCGAGTCCAATGCCCAGCCGAGGCAGCTATTTATCTATACTTATAATAAATCTCTAGAGAGGTCAATTCTGTACATGAAATATATTTCCAAAATAACTATCAGAGGGTGATTAGGGATCGATACTGATGCCAAAAATGCAATTAGTAAAATTTTTGTCTGTCTGTCTGTCTGTCTGTATAA
>DWJN01005314.1:0-11587 GCA_018248895.1 Carystus phorcus
ATTAATTTGACCGAGTTTCCTATTAATATGCCTGTTAGTTCAACGAGATTTTGATAAGCCTTTCAGAAACCGGGGGTCGGTGTTGCTTTCCATGTCAAACTTATCATAAGCTATGAGGTGTCTAATTTTACCTATATATTACAAATTATTGTTACGCATAATTTTTCACTTTTTTAACTTTATCGTGATTGTAATTCCACCTTAGTTAAGTAAGTTAATTGCTTATTTCTGTATTTTTTTTTATTAATTAGTAATTCATATTTGTTAGTTACTTAATATTTTACGTCTATAGTAATGTCCCCAAAGTGTACAAAATTAAATCGTAATTAATATAACGCCTGCTAAAGTTTGAATAGCAATTTTGGTTACGGGTACCTAGATTTGTAAAGTTAGAGTTACACAGCGTTGTTACTAGTGTTCAATAAAATGTAAATATGTCCAGTTGAGTGGAATCACCTGTGTGGCGGCGGCGGTATCATCCCCCCGGGCTGGTCGCGCAAGGTGTCGGGCGGCGGGGGAGGGGGGGGCGGGGGCGGCGTCGACGGCGGCCGAAGCCTCGAGCCGGCGCCCATCGCCAAAATCAACGAGTGCATGCTGCGGAACGGAATTTGCGGACTTGGGGACTGCACCGACAAGGACATCGGGTGAGCATTTTGGTAGTAAAGTAGCACGTTTATGTCGGGAACGTGGTTTAGAAGAGATTACATTACATTGATTTCCTGATCACCTCATGGAGTTTACGTTTCGAATGAATTGAATGAGTCTATAAAACGTGCATCATTATGCAACAACGAGATTTGGTGCTACTTAGGAGTTCAATGACATACACACGGATATAAGAAATATATACAAAAATAGTGGGTATTTATTTCTTAATTTAAGTTATTTAAAAATGTTTATAGGGATGGACAAAAAATCTACGTTAGTTAAGTAAATGTACTAATTGTCGAGTACAATTTCGAGTGTTATACCCTGTATCATTAGCAGTGACGACCTTGACGACCCGCGTGGCGTAATGGTCACCACGCCGGACCGCCGTTCAAAGGGTCGATTCCCAGCGAGACCGAAATTTAAATGATGAGGTTGAATTTCTGTTCTCGGTCTGGGTGTGTTTGTAATTGTCTCTCTGTGTTGTCCATGGCACCCACGTCAAGTGATATCCTAGTGTGGGGCTATGAGTGTGTAGCGTTATTTATATTTATAAGTGTGTGGTGTTGTGGCGCAGGTACCAGTGTGAGTGTTGGGACGGCGCGGAGCTGATCGAGCAGGACGGTAACCCCACGTGCATAGACATCGACGAGTGCGCATTGCAGTACTGCAGCGGCGGCACCTGCGTCAACAAGCCCGGCGGCTTCGAGTGCAGGTGCCTCCACTGTCCGCCCTTCGTCTCTTGGCTTCCACTCGGAGCTTAAGTCAAAACGTTGCATGCTTTTACCCAGTGTGGTTTGCAAAAGAACGGTCTATCTGGAAACCGATCAGGCGTTTGCTTGTAATGCGTTTTTTGTGTTCTAAAATCTTTGAAAGTACGTACGTTGGGATACAAACGCCATTTGTTCTTAAAAAGATTTAAGATAAACAGTTTGTATAAGTTGACTCTGTTTACACCACTGAATCAAAAGGTATGATTAGTTTTGGTCAGTCTATACCTAAATATAGAAAAGTATCGAGCTATACTTTGCGTTAATCTTTTATGATTAAGTTAATATTAGTCTACTTTTCAATAATCCCCAAGAAAAATATATGATGGTATATACTCTGAGAGATGCGTAACAAATCAAAGGAAATATGCAGTTAAAATAAATAAAAATATATACCAACATATCAGCACCAACACCTGTTTCGACTTAAAACGTAGCATCAGGGTAAGTTGAGGTATAAAAACTTAATATACCAAATTACAAGTGCTATAACATAGTACAGAATATTAAAGTAGGTATAGTATATGAGGACTATAATGTTTTTGTTTGTTCAGGTGTCCTCCTGGCTTCGACCCCGTGGAGAACGGCTTGAGGTGCAGCGACAAGAACGAGTGTGAAATGACCAACGGCGGCATGTGCACTAATGGAGTTTGTACCAACATCGATGGAGGGTACGTTTTGGAACTTTTCAACATTATCGGTAACTTTAGAATCCTACCAATATATCATCGCGGTCACTATAGATTTAACATACACGCGGTAATTGATGATTCTTGTATACCGATACTTTGACCCGGTTACAAGGACAATATGGTCACTGCGAGATTTCGTTTTCGAGGAAAAGCATATGACAATTGTCATATGACACACTATATGGTTGACCATGTCAACTTTCCGTTTCGACTGTTTTTTCAAGTACTTAATAAAGACAAGCGATGACCCAAGGCCAGGTAAAAGACAAAAGAACATGCACCATCAATTCGCTCGGCTGATCTAATTAAAAAAGCCACCGAATCCACCAAGACACGCTGTATTCGTTTCTAACCGGCAAAAACACAATCGGAACACATCGTAAAAAGAATAACTCTTGCGAACGATTAAACTCCACTATAATTTTGTTCATGTACCTGGTCAGTGCAACCACACCCATTCTTAAGAAGAGTGGCCCGACTAAAAAGAAACTACAATCGATACCAATGACATCGTTCAGGTTTCAACTGTTCCACATGGACATGTGAGTGTGTAAAGATATATCGAGGTACAGGATCAACCGCCCCCAGGTACCAGTGCACGTGCAACCCGGGCTACGAGCCGACGGCGACGGGGCAGGCGTGTCGCGACGTGGACGAGTGCGCGGACAACCCGCGCGTGTGCCGCCGCGGCCGCTGCCGGAACACGCCCGGCGGGTACGAGTGCAGCTGCGAGCCGGGCTTCGCGCCCTCCGCCGGCGGCTACTGCGCCGACGTCGACGAGTGCGCCGACCGCACGCTCTGCCAGGTCACTCGCTACATCTAATACCACCGCTACGGTTGTTTATTTGAGAATAGCTGTGTTGTGGTTGCCGAATTGGTAAAAAGTTTTTTTACCAACACGACAGGGAGTCCTTATAGCTTGAAGAAAAGAAATTCTTGGCTGATTCAGTTGTCAAGATTAACTGACGTTGCGTGAGCCTATTGTCTGACGAGATGAGACGATCTATCCTCAAATACCACCTTATCCATGCATATAATCACAGCGTATAAAAGTTTTGATTTTCAATTAGTTTCTGGTTATCATGTTAGTAATTTTCCTAACGCTTCTATTTTAATTCAATTTCTCTGTTTATACCACCCGTAGTTACCATACTGGACTGTCATTAAAAAGTTCCTAGGTTAGATATCGAGGTATACAGAAATTTAAATGATCATTTTCAACTTGTATTCTCGGTCTGGGTGTGTGCCCTTGTACTTATGTGTTTTAAATGGCACCCACGACACGGGGGTCTAGTTCGGGATATGTCTTTTTTTATTTTGTGTGACGTTACTAATATTAGATGTGTATTCCGTAGGGCGGGCGTTGTGTGAACGGCGAGGGGTCGTTCCAGTGCGTGTGCGAGGCGGGCTACCGGCCGACGCCGGACCGCGGCGCGTGCGTCGACGTGGACGAGTGCGCGGAGCTGCGGGTGTGCCGCAACGGCCGCTGCCACAACACGCCCGGCTCCTTCCGCTGCGAGTGCCTGCCCGGCTTCTCGCTCAGCAACGACGGCAGGACTTGTCTCGGTGATCACTCCACTGTGTTATTTTTTCAAGTCTTAAGTAAAGTACGAGTTTCGTCGCTACGTGTTAAAAGCAACAACGATCACAAATTGTTCGAGGCAAGGTGATGAAGCACAAAGTATGTCTAGCGACTAAAAAAGTTTTGCAGCTTGGTCGGGTACAGATAGTCGGATTGACGAAGCTGAATTTAAGTTGACACTGCATTCAGTTTAAAATCCAACTCAAATTGGATCTATGGGACTCAAAAGGTTTTCTATTATGTTACAATAATTAAAATAGGTTTCAAATTGTATCTTTAAAGTCAATACAAAACAACAAGAACAATGATGTAAATATAAGTGTACAAAACATGAAGGTATTTTTTTTTTTGATATTTTGCAGATGAAGTTCAGGATTTATGTTATGAAAAATACGAAGAAGATCATTGCACTGGTCCAGGCCCCAACCCGGTCACTAGGTCCCAGTGCTGTTGCAGTTCGAGTAAAGGTAATAAACAATATTTCCATTAGTCTTATTGTGAACACCTTTATTTTCAATTATTTTGGAGATGTAACTAGTTTTTAAATTGATGACTTAGAAATTTTAATTTAAAAATTATTGTGCTGGTAGTTACTGTTGATTTATCTGTAGCCAATTTGCGAAATTTATTTATATAAAAAATGTGAGTCTAATAACGTTTTCCCTAACACAGGTTTGCATTTGGGTTGGGGCGTGTCTTGCAAGCCGTGTCCCAAAACTGGCACTAAGGAGTACGACATCCTGTGCCCCGAGGGCTCCAGTAAGGACAACGGCGGTGTGGACATCAACGAATGTACAATGATCCCTGGTATCTGTCCACATGGGACCTGCGAGAACCTGGAGCCAGGGTACAAGTGTATATGCGACCCTGGATACCATCCCGATGCTGATGGTATTTGCAGGGATATCGACGAGTGCGATATGCACCAGTCGGTAAGTTTTCATCATACTAACATACACACTTATCGACATACATATAATTGTCTTTCTTTTGTTTTGACGTATTCAACCGTGTTCTGCTTTGGCATACTTACCAAATATAGTTAAAAGAAATTTAAAATCCGGACTTATCAATTTTTAAATTATTTTCTGTGCTTTACACTGTCTTATTTTGTCGTTTTCCTTCCTTATAACTCCGTCAGTGACGTTCACTACACATGCTAGATCGAATGTTATTCCAGTATTGTACCGGGGGGCAGTGCCGCAACACACTGGGTAGCTTCACGTGCGTGTGTCCCCCCGGCACGCGCTACGAGCCCGACGAACAGCTCTGCCGCGACATCGACGAGTGCGAGGGTGAGGTTATTTTCATCGAAAAGGATAACGAACGCGGCGACATCCCGCCCTTGTTCCCCCTGCCCGCAGGTTATCTACTTGTGTGACTCGCATATGCCATCACACTGACTCTCATTGGCATTCTAACTACCGTCGAGTCACCATATCTCTAAATTATTTTCTCTACTTCGTCTATAAGTCATATCTTTTACTGCAACATCTACGCTAAGCGATTTCAGATTGGCTTAAACATACATAAAATTTTCCTATTCTCAGATAATGTTATGGTTAAAGTAAAACAGTAAAAAGTTGAGCCATCTATTTTAACTTACATTTTCACGCAATCGATATCATTGCACTGCTTTATCAAATTATCATGAATAAAATATTATTTAGTTAACAAAATTTTATTTATTAACTGTCTAATTGGTACTAGAGAAGATTCAGTATTAAATTAAATATGGCCCCAATATAGCACCTTGAAGTACACTTTTATATAATAGGCAAAGATATAATTCATTAAGGAATAAATTGCATTAAAAACGAAATATGTGGAAAAACATTTTGAAGAAGTACCCAATGTGCAGTTTATTGCAGTGACTGATTATAACGAATTAAAATAAATTTGGAGATATTTTATAGAAGATTTCGAAAGCCTTGTTTAATTCCAGATAAATCTTTTTAAATTAAATAACTATGTAGAGTAGACTTGTAACTAATATTGTTAAGCGTTAATATTATAGTGGAATAATTGTTTAGTTTGATATTTTCAGAACAATCGAACCCATGCGATAACGGACGTTGTATTAACACGCACGGCAGCTACGAATGCGAATGCGAACACGGTTTTGTTTTGGATGCCACGGCGCAACATTGTGTTGGTGAGTGATGATGCGATTACTTAAGATTTTTTGGCTCGAGGTTCCAAGGAATTTGAGCAAAAAAGGAGCCTTAGTTATGCAAACAGCGTTGTATAGTTCAGTACGTAAACGATTAAGATTTTTTTGTTCGAAGTTCCAAGGAATTTGAGCGAAAAGCCTTAGTTATGCAAATAGTGTTTCACAGTTCAGTAGTAAAATAAGTGAATTTTGGTGTGTTTGTGTGTGTGTAGACAACAGGCGCGGGTCGTGCTGGCGGCGCGTGGTGGACGGACAGTGCGAGGCGGCGGCGCCGCGCACGCTGCTGCGGCAGGAGTGCTGCTGCAGCGTGGGGCTGGCCTGGGGTTCGCCCTGCGAGCCCTGCGAGCCCGACACCTGCCCCTGTGCCAAGGGCTTCGCTAAGGTAACACTGTAGCTAAATAATTGAAGCTTTTACAGGTTATTCTACTCCCAAATAAGTGCTTTGTTATAATACATTTCTTATAAGTGAGTATGCAGTATTTGTAAAAACTTATTAATGAATGATGTAAGTACTGGACAAGCGGTTTCCCTAAGAAAATTCGAATGATAAGTATGAACCGTTACACAATGAAGTCGTAAAATCTAAAGTAAATAACTATTTGATGTTTAATAATGACATAATATTATATGGATTTAGTTTTATGCCATATTAGGATCATTAATCTAAAGATTATTTTGTTACATCGATTAGTGTCGCACATTGGAGGTTTCATCTTCGTCTTCCAAAACGAGATTGTAGGGTGACATTTTTATTTTGTAGTAAATAAAAGTGTTCAGTAGTGATAAGTCAGTCGGTGCGTGACTTCAGCTGGACGGCGCGACGTGCCGCGACGTGGACGAGTGCACGCTGGACCCCGAGCTGTGCGTGGGCGGCTCCTGCGTCAACACGGACGGCTCCTACCGCTGCGAGTGTCCGCCGGGACTCACCTTGGACGCTGCCGGTACACTACACTCTACACACCACACGCATTCAATAGCTTGTCATGTAAAAACAAATTGAGAGCCTTATAAAGCTCGATTGCTTAATTATTATTAGGGGGCTTCTTAATCTTAGTCTCGCCTTGTTCGGTGATGTTACCGACAGTCTTTAAATTATCGAAATCGTTGATTTTATAGATGTTACTAAATGTAGGATTTTGCAATAATATGCCAAAGAATATTTTTAGTAAGCTATAAGACCGGATGGTCACACGACGCGCGCTTTATTAAGGTATAGTAAGAGTTTAATATGTGCTACAGTTGTTCTGAAAATATCTAGGAAACTAGTGACACCAGATTAGATTCCCGGTCAGAGCAGATATTTACGTGATAGATGAATTATGTTTGTATTCAAGTGGTAGACGTCAGTGATATCCTGTACTCGTTACGCTATTCGCGACTCAGGGAATCCTACTTCGATTGTGTATTTACAAGTATCGGTGGTGGTTGCAGGCAACCGGTGCGTGGACACGCGGCGCGAGTACTGCTACACGGAGTACATCGGCGGGCGCTGCTCCAACCCGCTGCCGCACGAGGTGCACCGCGCCGTCTGCTGCTGCTCCTCGCTCGGCAAGGCCTGGGGCGACAGCCGCTGCGAGCCCTGCCCCAAGAAAGGTGCTGCCCAAATTTCATCTTCCTCACGACACCATACAAACGACAACCCTTCATCCAGTAACACCTTCTTTGTATCTTATCTGTTCTTTCATGGCCATCTATACGATGAGATGTAGTGTCAATGATGTCTGTTGTAGTATGTTGTTCAGGTTTTGGTTACTTATGGGCTAGGCTTGTGAAAAAGACAAACATCTTGCATTTGTTTTTTAGGCATTAATAATCTTTTTAAGTAAGAAAACTCATAACCGATGGCTCGTCCATGTACATTAAATAATGGATTCTAAATTTCCACATCTACCTTGAGTCTCAAATTGTGAGGGACTAAGTTACAAGTTAAAGTCGTGGTAGATCCCTTAGTCTAACATATTTATACTTCCTGGATGGTAATTCTAGTAGGTAAATGGTTCCGTTATAAAGTTTAATTTTATTTTCATAACCCAGGAACTGATGCCTACCGCAACTTGTGTATACTGGAGGGGCACGGTCCAGTCGAGACTTGGGACCGGCCGTATCCCGGAGGGCCCAACGGGTCGGACGTTTGGAGTCACAAGGGCCCAGGTGGAGAGCCCAGCGTGGGTCCCTGGGATTCAGAGACGGGCAGACACTGGGGGAATGGCAGCAAGGACCATTGGGGTCCGGGTGGACCTGGCACGCCCGGTCTGGTACCCGGACAGGTGGAAGTGAACGAGTGCGCGGCCTTCCCTGGACTTTGCGGACACGGAAGATGCAGAAATATGCTGGGAAGCTTCACTTGTGACTGTTTCCCGGGATAC
Source organism: Carystus phorcus (assembly GCA_018248895.1). Classification (NCBI taxonomy): domain Eukaryota; kingdom Metazoa; phylum Arthropoda; class Insecta; order Lepidoptera; family Hesperiidae; genus Carystus; species Carystus phorcus. The sequence goes on from DWJN01005314.1 coordinate 8,232, forward strand.
GAAAAGGTAAGTAACATATGATCCGAACAGTCGGTTGACAAATAAACTAAAAGTTGACTCTGTTTTAATATTTCCTAAGTTATGTCCACTTAAGTTACCTTATTCAAAATATGCTTTATCATTCATGTGTCTTTAATATGCTGCCGTATGCTATTATGTGACTCATCACTTGTCATCGTATGTCAGGATTCCAAGAACCACACATGCGTGGATGTGAACGAGTGTGAGATAGTGGACGGGGTGTGCGGCGCGGGCGAATGCCGGAACACGGAGGGTGGCTTCAACTGCATCTGCCGCCCGGGGTACGTCACCGACGAGCTCACCAAGGTCTGCGTTGGTGAGTACTCAGAGCTGCTTATAAAGACCTTACATTCCATTCGAAATTCTCTTTCTTCTCTTTAATACTGCTATAATGAAGACATTTCTAGTTATGTTCTTAGGGCATCCCTTGACGTATTCAACAAGACATCTTAAAAATGGTAGTGACTGTCCCAGCTCGGCTCTATGATTGTTACTTTGTGTATCGCATATAATGCGGAGTTTACTTACTATTATTTGTGGCTCATTTTGTTTTTCTTTTGTAGATATCGACGAGTGCGCAGAGAATAGGGCGCTCTGTCGCGGTGGGCGTTGCGTCAACGTGCCGGGCTCGTTTCGCTGCGAGTGCGGTCACGGCATGGAGCTGGCGCCCGACCGACTCTCCTGCAAGGATATCGACGAGTGCTCCATCACTTCTGGTGCGAAAACCTTATATTTATATTATCCTAGAAATTTATCTGGTTTTGGCTCTGCCAGTACGAGACTCGCGAAACTTTGGAAAAAGGTTTATGTTTTTTGTTAAAGCTGTAAACAGCTTTTGCTATATTTTCTCGGCTATTACTTTAACTGGCTGACCTTACTTTTATTGACATTGTTGCATCCTTTGTTACCATTCGATCCCCTTCTGAGCGATTGGCCTCTAGAAACGAATTAATATATGCTTATGCTCTGATCAGCAAGTTAGTCTAACTCGCTTTTGATGTCATGGAAATAAATATTAATACGCCTAATCTGAGAGGATAATCCCGACTTTTTTAGGTATATGCAGCAACGGTGCATGCGAAAACTTGATGGGCACGTACCAGTGTGTGTGCGACGAGGGCTACGCGCAGTCCACGGTGAAGTCGCACTGCGAGGACATCGACGAGTGCGCCGAGGACGCCTCGCGGTGCCAGCATCAGTGCATCAACACGCCCGGCTCCTACCACTGCAAGTGCAAGTGAGCTTATTGTGATTTTTTTATGTGTTTATGGGTCAACATATTTTTGGTGTAAAGCATGTTTTCAGTCTGAATGGTGCGGGTTGATATTCAAATTAAAATTCAAAATCATTTAATAACGTTGGTATTATTTCAATACACTTACGCACGTCATTTTTTTATTCTACCACCGTTTCGGAAAGGTGGTTTAAATCGAGGAGAAGAAACAACGAAAGAAACTCCTCAGCCCATTTTTTGGACTAATAAATACACTAATACACAAATAATATCACTAGCCTTTGCGGAGCTGGGCACGGCATTATATTTCCAGGCGTCCTTATTATTTATGTATTCCTCAATATCGTAGTAACCTATAATTACGAGTTGTGCTTTCACGCGTGTCTTAAATTTTTCGATAGGTAATTCCCGAATCGATTTTGGAATTTTATTGTAGAAACGATAAGATAAGATTTGAAATTTATTTGTCATGTATTGCAGTGAGGGCTGGCACCTGCGTGCGGACGGTCGCACGTGTCGCGACATCGACGAGTGTGCGGGCGGAGCGCGCGCGTGCGGCGGCGGCACGTGCCGCAACACGCCCGGCGGGTACCGCTGCGAGTGCGGCGACGGGCTGCTGCCCTCCCTCGACGAGACCAAGCCGACATGTCTCGACATCGACGAGTGCAATGACGTACGTTGCTTACGAACTAGCACATTATTGATGAAGCTATGCGGTGACACTTGAAAAATACGACAGAGCATGTATAGGGCATGATAGATTTTACGTGTATGTGGGATTTTAAAGGCCTGACTAAATGTCTATTAGGTGACACGCGAGCGATTAAGTGGGAGTGTTTAAAGTTTTGATCAGTTTTAAACTACTTATTGATAGTTATCAAGTCTATCGTGGGTAGATTGTTCCAATTATATTCACATTTTCAGAGTTATTACGGTGCGTTATAGATTGAGAGCGCGAATTTTTCTCTCGAATATCGTGCCGTTGGGTTTTTAGTCTTTAAAAAGCAAGAGTCTTTCAGATCCCCGAGTTGTGCGGCGCGGGCGAGTGTCGCAACACGATCGGCAGCTTCGTGTGTCGCTGCCCCGACGGGTACAGTGTGAAGCCGGAGCAGGGCCCCGCCTGCACCGACGACGATGAGTGCGAGCTCGGCACCTGCGACTGCCATCCCTCCGCCGACTGCATCAACTTACCGGTCAGTCTCTTGTCCATACAGCGCAGCCAATACACATATTAAAAAATTCGGTTTTAGAAAGAACACCAATTGATCTATCCTTACAAGAGGTTCAATGAGGATCTAAATTGACGATGAAAATTGTGGTGCAGGGCTCATTCCAATGCCGATGCCGCGACGGCTGGCGTGGCGACGGGGCGGAGTGCGAAGACGTGGACGAGTGTCTGGCCAACAATGGCGGCTGCCACCCGCGCGCCACCTGCCGGAACACTGACGGCTCCTTCGTCTGCCTCTGCGACACCGGTTACAAGGGAGACGGGTGAGTCTGCGCGCTCTTTCTTTGTAAATTATTTATTATTCGAATGTTGGGGTAAGGATAACATTCTCCAAAGTCATTACGACCGAAGATAATCTTATGTGGCCAGAAAGTATAGTGAATTCCACTGCGATGTTGCTTTTTAGATGAGCACGTAGTGTACATTTCGATAAAATATATCGTAGATTTCTGTTATATGTCTGTCCTAAAAATATCGTACAGTAAAACATTCAGTGTCCTCATAGCCTCTTGTTGAACCGTAAACGTGGTAAGACGTGAGACCATGTTCCATCAGCGACGTTTGAGTATATGATAACTGTGCAGATACTCGTGCGTGGACATCGACGAGTGCGCCAACGACCCGACGCTGTGCGAGAACGGGCACTGCACCAACACGCCGGGCGGGTACGAGTGCGACTGTGACGTCGGCTTCACCAAGTCGCCCGACGGACGCTCCTGTCTCGGTGCGCGCTTTGTATTGACACACACAACTAATAATAATAATAATAAATAACGTCACACACTCATAGCCCCACACTAGGATACCCTGTGTCAATTACACACACACCCAGACCGAGAACTGAAATTTAAACTCATCATTTAAATTTTGGCC
>DWJN01005315.1:0-11586 GCA_018248895.1 Carystus phorcus
GTGCCAATATCACTTCCCTTCACTACGCTGTATCTAGATGGTACAATCGATTGATGGTTTAATCCCAATGATATTTGGTGATGGCTACCAACCATGCACGTTGTAGAATCTACCCAGAAATATTGTTCACGTAATATGCGTTTCGATTTAACGGACAAAGCACCAGTGAAGCCTTTGGCGATACTAATCTTTGCTTGTTTGTTGGCTGTTTGCTCCAAATTGGTTCAATAAGTTGTTCTCTCTGTCCTTACTTTTAAAATTAAGATATTAAAATGGAGCGTGTGCGCATTAATTTGTCTAATATAATGAATGCCGAGCATGTTATAATTTTATTGGCAAAGCCCCCAACACATTGGCGGAGAGCAGGTGGTAGGCGCTATCGGTTTCAGACATCTATGTATGTCGTAAAACTAGCACCGGTCAGTGGGGTTTATATATTGTAATAGTAATAATAGTATCACAGCCTAGTGAATTCTTTATGAAGGGCCTATCTATGTAGTAGGATTCCAAGTTATATATCGGAGACCATATTCTTTTCTTAACTTTTCTATATACTTACATAACAAAACAGTTCAGTACATAGTGTTTTTTATTGACACTCAATTCACCATTGGTTCCCAAGAAACAAAAAATATAAAATTCAATCGATAAACATATAGTAGAGAATGGTTTTAAACAGTTTGTGTTGCCTATTTCTATATAAATATCATCGAATATATACATAATTGAATTTGGTCCTCTGCAAGAATATTTATTTTATTCATTTTGCTACAATATTATTTTAATCTCGTATGAGAATATTAGAACAGTGTCAATGAACGGAAAATACCAACTTGGTGGAAAACTGTTAGTCGTAATCCAGTTGTAACATGTTGTAACAGCATATTAAAAACATTATGAAGGGGAAGCAGGTAGGAAAGGCATACATTATGGTTTGCCTATCAAGTTAGCCCTTAAATTGACTTAATATCGAAGGTGCTTTATTTTGAGACAATAAACCAAGGTAAACACTAAGCTAAATCAAAAAAGGCATACGCAAATTACGTATAACATAATATATACATATATAATTGTAATAACGCTTAAAACAATTGAACCTTAACTCGTTTGAGCCCTTGACTCAATTTTTGTTTAATCATACGTTTTTGCAAAACTAAATAAGGAAATTTATTTTGCGTTACTGTATAAATCCTACAATATAATATTTTGAAATGAACATGTGAATGAATTATTTATTATAAATTATTCAACAATTCACGTCAACTTCTCGGTAACTGAGAGAGTTGGTGGAAACAAAAGTAAATTATCGTTGTTATTGTTATTTAGTTCGCAGCAGTAACAGGTGGCAAACTTACTATACATTTTAATATAATAATAGCTGAAATGTTTTGTGGCAATGTTTCATTTGAAAGTTAACCATCAAGTTAACGATACAGTATATACTATGACTATATAATATCTTTTCAATCAAAACATTATGAAATGGAGATTTCAGCTATCGCTTTCAAACTTATTAAAAACTTTATCGCATACGGTGGTACTACACGTACGCTACCAAAAATATAGGGTTCAAGGGTCGATGGCAGCCACCGAAATACAATTTCTGTAAAACATGGTATACGATAAACCTGAACGTTTTATAAATTAACGTTAAAACATACGAAATTGCCGTTAAGAAATTTAGACTCGTGTATTTATAGAAGCTTAATCCATCACCTTATTATTATGATGTATACCAGTCTTTCTTTCTTCTTCTTCTTCTTTATGTTCCTGTGTCCCCTAGATGGGGCAGAGGGCTTCCACAGTTCGACTCCATCCCGGCTGGTCCTCAGCTTCGAGCTTTAGTTCACTCCAGGTGTCCTATGTATACAGATAGGTGTAGGTTTGTGCCGATTGGGAGGTCTTAGCTTAGGTTTCCAGTTTTGACGATCACTTGTATGACACATACATTTTTGGTTTCCGATTGGATGTTGTGTTGTTTTTTGGGTGATCTCATTTTGACGCCGGTTTAACGCTAAATGTCCATAATTCTTTCCTTCTCTTATTTATTATTTATTTCTCATTTTTACCTGTTTTGTGTATAGAGATTTTAAATTACAGAAAGTGTTTTTCCAAAAAGAAATCCTATTTATGGGATTTTTAATATTAGTAAGTATATTAAAAATGAACATATTTTGTTAAATGGTTATTGTAAGCAATATTCATCGTTTTTAAGATATTCATTCTGAGTTTCGTCCGTGTCGAATGAGTGTAGGCATGTGAGTGTGTAAGGTCTAATTAGTCAATTGTGTTAAACTACTTTGTACAGTCCGTAGTATTATTAATTTATTTTATTTCTCAATAGCATTCAAACGCCCAGTCCTGAAACGATTTATGTAAATCTTCAATGCAAATTTTTGTAACACCATAACGTTAATAACTGGATGTTAGTCAACAATTATGCGAAGAACCGTCTTATTTAATTTGTTACGTAAATATAACTGAACACAAATTTAAGTCAGTTGTAATGTGTTTTACCCAACAGATGAGCAGAAGTAAGTACTGACTCTCAAACTGATTTCCTCTATTCTCAGCTTATAGTTTCGATTATGTTTTTGTTGTTAGGGAAGAAGTAAAAGCAACGTAACCACTTAGATTTGGGTGTAAGTGTTCATGAATCAATTTTAAATAATACGAGGTACCTTTTCTCATAATATATGGTACATAACTATCGAAGTTTTAGGCAAGGAAAGGTCATATGATGACTATAAGCACTATAAGCACAGCATTATTTTGGCACGTTTGAGATCATTTCACGGCGTCGAGCATTTTCTGAAACATGGAGTACGGTAACTTAAGTAATTCGGCTCAAAAATGAGTTACCCATATGGCATATTGATATTTCAGCATTGCTGTAAAAGCGGCTGCTCTGTAACAGTATAATTGAACAGTTTTAACGATAATCCTTCCATACCGCATGTGAGTCGGCGCGGCTTGAATTATTGAACGCGTCCGCCATTCCCTCTGAGGTTATACGCCCAAATACTACCTACATGTCACTGTAATGGATTTTGATCGAGATTGACCCTGTTATTTATATTTAATAGGACTAGCTTCAGTAGTATATTAATTAAGTACAAAGTAGAAATAATTGACATATTTGAAAAATGTAACTAGCAGACAAGTCACATGAGGGTAAATGTTCATCGTCAAACATGGCCATCAGCAACATCATAATAACAACAGCAACAAATATTAATTATAACAATGTTAATAATAACATATATTAATAATAGGTAACAATATTAATAATAGCAATAAAAATCTATAACAATATTTATCATTGAAGCGGTGCTGTACTCTGCGATAAATTCGACTGTAATGCATTTTAACAATGAATGTATTTGAATAAACACTATAGTTTTATCTCCGTTAATAATTTGTAACACAAATTAACTTTCAGTCCGTGTGTATGCAACTAATTTCCTCCCAAACGGTTGGACCAATTTAGATGAAATTGTTGTCTCTTTAAATGAATCCAATTCAATTCGATTCTATAGGAAACGTTTTTAAATGGTTTAATTATTTATCTTTGTTGTACGGGAAACAAACTCGATATAAGTATACATTCGATATAAGAAGACGTTTAGAAAACAATACAGATTGCAGTATATCGTCTGGCGCGTTGGCTACTATAGATATCAAATCTCATTTCCACACTGCACACTCATAGCCCCACACTAGGATTCCCTGTGTCATGGGTTCCATGAACATCACAACAGGGCATGGATAGTTGAGAAGACATTTCAACACAACAACAACAGACATTTCAACACAACAGAGATTTCAACCCATCATTCTTTTCTTTTTTTTCAAATTTGGAATTCAAACCCAAGACGGAAAGAACATCCTGGCATGGTAACCATTTGAAACGTAAAATTAAAAAACATAACGGAAATAATAGAACATAAAATTAAATTTGTTCTATTTTCTTTCCGTAGAAGCTTTGCAATATCACCTACCAACTCTCAGACCCTAATTGAACGGATTTTCTCTCGTTTCTGCGGCAGCGATACGTATTATTAGTTAAGGCAATTACTATTTGAAAGGTTTCAATAGACTTGGTTGAATAAGACGACGACTTTAAGAAATGTGAACGTAGTTGGATGTTGAGGTTTTCTTTTTAATTTATATCGTAAATATAAAGTACTCGTTTCATTCAGTGTTTACATATATAATTATGTATATTTACAGATTTATTATGTTTACATGATTCTTACTTTTAGAGTAGCAGATTGCCTGGCTATTGGTCTACATACCGTCACAAGTGTTATTTTAGTAAACTAAAATAAATTTGATTTTATATTGGTACAATAAACACTAAGTTATTTTTTCAAACGTATTACAAATTGTCAGATGTATTAGACTGTGTTCAACGCATTCACTACAATTTCGTATAAAGATTTTATTTCATAAGTATAAAGTAAGACGTGGCATGCCTTTTACGAATTGAAACTCTACTCAGTGAGTATTAACGTTATTAAAAAACTTTCAGTTTAAAGATTCGTTCGTCGTTGGATAGGAGTTGTATAAAATTTAAATTGTAACAAAAAGTGCAATTCGAGTAACATAGATAGGTCAGAATGAAACGTTAGAATGTTCGGTTCACACGATATAAGATACAGGTTTATAGCGTAACGTAAACATTACGTCGCATTTACAAGCCTTTTCCCTATTCGAAATATTCACGTAAATAGGGAGGCGTATCATTCAGGTACTTATTCTTAATCAATCGGTAACGGCTACTGATTGACAACGTGTAGCTTGAACCTAAGGGCTTGGTCTAAAAGCACTCAACTATGTACAGGGATTCTTTTAAGAATGTAGGATAATTATATTCAATATTTCTTCGGCCAAAGTCGCAAGTTTACTAGTAGTAGTAGTAGCATATTTAACTTTGTGTGTTTCTGGCTCTAACGCTGGAAAAGTAAATACATGTTTTTTTTTTATTTTTATACCTGCAAGATTTTTCAGTAAATTTCCAACCAATCCGTATAGCAGCAACATGGTGGTGTATGAAATAAGCCACCTCAAATTGAAAACTAAAAGCTATAAGCAAACTTATGTTTTAAAATGTGGTTTCACAACTTCCTCTCGCATTAACATCACTTAAAATTTTTGTTCTTGTTTGTAATATTACCCAACCATATAAACAACGAAAAAACATTTTAACTTAATGTAAATAAATAGTCAACATGGCCGCTCAGGGCGAATGTGTATGTACTAATACGAGTAATCGTGATATTTTTTCGGTGTTATTCCGATATAATAATCTCACTATAATTATAGTATGTGACCTTTCAGAAGCAAGAGGGAATTACGGAGATCAAAGAATGATTAAATTTAGATTTATATGACATTATTGTTAGTATTTCATAAATAAATACAGTATATGTATATGTATTTTTAGAACTCCCTAAATGCGAAATGAACAGTGCAAAGTGAAAGTAAATAGTTTTGTGTAACTAATGTCGAGTTCTTATTAATAAATAAAAAAGCACAGTTATATTGATAATTAATAATTATGTCACGGTGAACTAACCAAATATTGGTTACGCTTGAATACTCGACTGTAACAAACCATTCGTTTCGCATAACCTTTAAGAATTCGATTTGATAAAAACTTATAAAATTAATGAAACAGCTGGTCACTATTGGTTGGCTATTGCCACTACCGTTACCCAGCACGTTTTTTCATTTGTAGGACATTTACATAAAAATATCACTAATTTTGAATTACTGAAAACCTTGACATTATTGAGTTAATATTAAGTCCTGAATGTTAAGGTGTCTTTTGAATTTCATTTTCTATCACCATGGACATATTATAGCAGAACGAAATATATATAATAATCTATGTATATACATATTATACGAATATGTTTACAGCGGTCGAAATTCGAGCGTAATTATCATTGTAACTTTGACGAAAACATGTATTTGTTCAAATTAGAATATAGCGAAATAAAATAAGCTTTTTGTTGATAACATTGGAACTCAAACTATAAAAATCGCTTGACAAACAGGACCGAACGTGGATCCGAAATTTTTTGAGTTTGCCTATTTATATTGATAATTAGCCGGTACTCGCTCGCCTCCCTAGATGTGTTGTAATAGATTCGTAATCAATAATGTGTCTTCTTGTACACTGTAAATTGTAAAACCAGTCATATAGTACTCGTAATATAATTTAGTATTCGTTTACATTATCAAAAACAGAGATAATCAAGTGACTATCTATTTACATGTATATTTTTTGATTTGTGTCTCAATTTTAAACATTTTTTCGATCTTATGATCGTGGCGTAACTCTATCGTGGCTTTAATTCGAAGGTCTCTTTTTAATAATAATTTATTGAGGATGTTTAAGGTATTTTCTATCTATCTTACATCAAAGACGATTAGTGAATGGTTAAACTTAAACAAGTGTCGAGAGATTGAACGACACACTACTTGGCTCTTATCGAACTTTAGCGGATATACTCGTGGGATTGACTTGACCTCCAAAGTGCGTAAGCCTATTTTGTCCATAGCGAACATCCATTAAATGTTCGTCGAAGCTAAACTCGGTTGAAAATGTCCGAAATAAATTGGGCTGTAACCGCTTCATCTCTCTAATTACGACTAAAAACGAGAAATTTAAGCCTTTCAGTCTATTAATTAACAATCTTTCGGTCATTTTATACAAACAGACTTTGCTGACCATGTGTTTAGCAGCACTTTTGCCTCTATGATCCTTATTCTGAAACAGTTTTCATATGATGGCAAATGATTGCGCGGTGTCGTTGATTTCATATAGCAAATCGAATATTGATTTCAATTACATATTCACAACATCAGCATACGTAATCACAATGATGACCTGACCCGGTTCAGTGACGCTACAGCTCGACCCAGTTGAGTTGATCGGTATTGATTTAGCTGAACTCGGTCCGGTGAAGCGCTGTAAATTTATATACATAGTACATAGGTACGTTATCGATAGTCATTTGTTTTATGACATTTCGTCATGTTGGGCATGTAAAAATGTCGCAATTTGAAATTCATGTTCGATTATTAACTTAAAAATAATTTTATTTGAGCATGAATCCATGAAACACCATTTAATTGTCAACCTGTTAAAATATAAACTCGCATAGCCATTGGATGTTCTAAAGAATAACTTTCTGGTGAAAGTGTTTCCTTTGTTCAGATTACATTGGATTTTATCCGCCTATAGATATATTTTCTTTGCACAGAACCAATGTAACTTTTACATCGATATAAGTTTCATTTTATTTCTTTTAAAAAGTGTACGACGAGTGTAATAAATAATTTTATTTCAATATTTAGTAATATTTTTAATATTCTATGTGTAGAACTTGATAAGGTTTTTTTAGGCTTCGACTTCTAATATATTTTTGTTTTTTCTCGTGGAGGATGTCTTCTAAATATACCCTAATCGGCTTTCTCCCCATCCCGCTCTACGGCCTCCATCTTTACGATCACTGCTTCGCAGATAGATGCCACATCAATTAACGCAGTTTTCTTTTCAGACGATTTCTAATTCTCAGGATTACGGACTGCAATCGGTGGATCCAGCATCCAACTATCCAGGTGGATCTAGCGATTTTTATACAAGCTGGACACTGCAATCAATCAGTACAGAATCCGGCGCGCATCCACAAACGTGTCAAGTTCGAAATTAGTTACTTTATGTATTTAATAGCCGCCTTGGGAATTGTGGGAGTGAAAGGCGATCCTTTATCTAATGGTTTATGACCATTTAACGGCCTGGTTTTAGGTCCATCGCAGGGGCCAAAAGGGTCTCTGCACTTCGCAACAGCCGGACGAATATATATAGAAATATAATTACGTAGTTTGTGCGAAGTAGTTCAAGCGATAAGACTAAAACATGTTCTAAGGTCTTCTAGAAAACTCAAAAAGCCAAATAAATCGTATGTCTGTTGTTAAAAGTATTGGTAACGAATCTACTAACATTCGTGTCGTGAGCACACAGGCTGATTTGTAGTTGTAGCATTAGCTCTAGATATTTTAAGTGAAAAGAAGTAAGATTGATTGCGATTGGTATACTTAAGATAGTTCTTATTTGGAGATTACTTAAAGGCTATAATGTTGTATTCGATTTTTCTTACTTCATAAAAAAATACAAAAAATCGAAATTGTTATTTTAAGTCAATTAATTTGATCTCAAACAATACAATTAAGAAACCAGAAACCTTTAATATTATTACCACCAAATGAGTAAACATTTTTGTTGTAGTAGTTTGTAGTGAATAAATAAAAAAAGAAACTAAGATGTTGTATTTACTTTACTTTGCTGGATCCAGCTAGATTCAGTCGAATCCAGCAAAAACTCAGTTGAACTGAAAATGCTGGTGGATTGCAATCCCTACCTACAATAGGATAACAATGCAGAACCCTATCTAGATATATTTAATCAATATAAAGGTTAAATACCTCACCAATGTTAACCGTGTCCAATTTGGACTTGACTGAATTTAGTCTCAATAACGACGCTGTTGGCAAAAAAGTTTTCATTCACACAACTTTCTCTCAGTAATTACGCAAACTAATAAGATAGTCAAAAGTAAGCATGCCAGTTTGTGACAAAACGTAATATTGCTATGACCAATTATTACCGTTCCAAGCATACTAATGGTCGAAAACCACAAAAAGAACCGTTATAATGAATCTACTTCGCTCTTGGGCGTCGGGCGTCCTAACTCTATTTACGCAACTACATCGTCATTCCGTTTACGTATAGAGGTGTCGATAGTACCAACATTTTAATGCTTCGGTTTGTAGACAGCTTTTCACTGTTATCGAGTGCTTAGACTCATACGATTTATCGTAAGAACTATTAAGTTAAGCAAACGCTCAAAGTCAATGTACAGCTGTCAACTCCCCTTATCAAATTCTGAATAGATTTCGTACAATAATGCACCTTTGTAAAGCATTATAAATATCTGCAATGACTGTAATGTATACCTATAATGTAGTAACTGAGCGACTGTAATAAATGTGAGATTGTTGGAAGTCGTTTTAATATTGACAGATATAAATAAATCACGTTAAATAAAACGGTTATATTACAACAACACAGGTTACATTAGCTTATGCTAACTTGACAATATTTAAATATGACGGTATGTGTTTTAGTAAGAATTATTAAAATGTTGCAAATATACATAAACACTTGGAGTATTATTATTGTGTTGTATTTATTGACGCCACAAATAACGGTCAATTGCCAATCAAGATGATCAATCTGAATGGGATGTCATAAATGCTATACATCTGTTTGGGGCAAACTAAATTAACTTCTTCTGTGAACAATAATAACATTTGAAGCATTAATTATATCCCGTTTTACGATTCATATTTAACTAACAAAAGCCCTCGCTTTGATTCGATATACATTTTGCTTCGTGTTCATGAAAATCACTTATTTATTAACATTTAATTTAATTATTTATTATCATTTTGTTCATGGTTGCATCACGCATTTGTGCCAATTCGGAATCGCTTGAGTTTAATTGTCGCGTCATAGTTTTAATTTCGCGATTACTCCTAAGATATTTATTTAAATTGTATGTTATAAAGAGCAATTATAATGTACATGAAATGCTGAAGGTAACTAAAGTATTTAATCTATAGATACTGCTTCGCAAATAGAACGGCATATGTGACTATTTTAAAACATTAAAATGGTTGTAGTAAGGTATACATACATATGTCATAGCGGACTTTATTGCAAACCTCTAAAAGAAGAGCGTAGCGTAGGACGACCTCCGACCTGCTGGTCCGACGACATTCATGGGATCGCGGGCAGACACTGGATGAGGATAGCAGAAGACCGAGCAACGTGGCACGCTCTAGTGGAGGCTTATATTCAGCAGTGGACAGTGATAAGCTGATGATGTATGATGTAAAAGAAGAACATTTCCTCCATACATTATTTTGCTATATATTAAAGGGTTTAGGCAACGTTTGTGATGAACGCTTCAAATGTGCTTAAATTTTTCTAACATCCTCAACAATAATTGTCGACAACCATATTTCAATCAAGTTACACAAAACATTATTGCATTACATACAAAAACCTTCCTCTTACGTTCTTACCTCTTAAATCACCCTTTTCATTTGTGAATACCGTATGAAAATCCGTTCTATAGTTTTTGAAATTAGCGCGTTCAGACAAACAGAAAAACACCGTGGAGTGACTTTACTTTATAATATGTAGATCCATTGACAAATAATAAAAAGACAATACTTTCACAATCGTTATTGTGTTATAAATTATTGTTATCAAAAAATTGGCCCACCCACTTTTTGTTTAATATTTTTTTGTTGCTTTACCTAAAAGCTGTTTCACACAGCTGACTATTGTTCTAAGGGTCCGATAACTGTAACTACTGAAGAGGGGATTCTTCAGACGATAAGTTACGTCTTACCTTTCTCTGACCGGTCGTAAGCCTTCTGAAATTCAAATTCAAAATAATTTATTCATGTAGGTATTACTATACCAGTCGATACGTTACATATTGGAACAAGTCGTAAATATGTACAATATTAAATAAAAATGTTCTTCGCGAACCACCCTTCCGATTTCAAGGTGAATGTGCGAATGGACGAATATGAGTTTTGGTACAGTTAATGTTTACATGGAGAAAAAGAGTGGCTGGCTATTATATTTAGTTTAGACATGACTTTGATACACAGCAATAAGTAATTGTACCTAGTGTTTAGGTGTTAATAGGAAAAAATCTTCTTGGGAGTTTCTAGCCGCTTCTTCTTCCTAGAACACTTATCTTAGAGAGAAGAGGAAGAGAGAAAGAGAAGGAGGAGAATCGTGAGAGAAGCGATGGCCATGCTAAGTGTTTGTAAAAACGAACTTAAAATAAAATTCCAATTGGTTTTCATTGTTTCCAATAACACGAAAAGTATTCGTAGTATAGTTTAAACTTCACTATTGTAATAATAAATGCCTATATCCCGTGTACCGTGCAGCAGACAGAAACAGAGGAATAAGTTACATTGTTATAAGTTTATTTATACATACATATATAGTTTATGTATACATATATATATTACACTGTTATAACAGAGGAATAAAAATATTTCCGTGTTGGCATACAACGGTTTATTTGAATAGTTTATATTGGCGTAATTTTGCAAAACGAGTTCTATTCCGGCTATTCATACTGCAATACCGAACTGAGCGTTAAATGTTATTTGTGTGCTGTATGTTGTGTGTGTACTTAAAACGATGTGGATGTATTATTTCCGTTTAATTTTTCAATGATGCCATTTAAGGTTTTAGGTCATTTTAAAAACGTAGCTTTTAAATGGCTCAATGAAATGGACTATGCTGATGTGGAAAACATGTTACTTTCTGTTTGATATTCATACGAACTGACACACACACACGCACACACACACACACATACTACAGAGACACACAGTTTATATATATGTAATATTAAAGCTAAAAATCACGTTTGCGCAAAATTTTTATATTGTCCATATTATTAATTGGTAATA
>DWJN01005316.1:0-11586 GCA_018248895.1 Carystus phorcus
TACATGTTATGTTTCATGACACCGCCGATTTTCAAAAAGGTAGATTTACTCAAAATTACAAAAATGCTGATGGATCTCTTCTGCTTATCAGGGTCCAATTAGAGAAAGATAACCAATATATCCAATAGATATTATCGTACATTCTGTGTCCCTGTAGTGAAATATTGTTTGTTCATTGTACGCAGTTTGCCGCGGCCCTGTTTATTCACTCGACCTTGTAACAGCTGAGGTCACACAAAGGATCCCGGACGAAGGGTCAGGCCAGGGTCAAGGACCTTTCGACGTCATAAACTTTACTGCTATATTACTGCCAAAATGATCCATGAATCAACAATAATGGATTACACGATGAAAATTTATTGATCTTCCTAACTGAGTACAACGAACAGTATTTCGTTAGCTAACCAAGATTTAATATTACTCGCTATCTTTGAAGCAAATCCAATTTCCCAATCTAGAAGACGAAGATAGATGTGTACGGATTTTTCAATATGTGACATGACGGATATTGGGATGCTGAGCGTATCTAAAACATACACAATTTTAATGCGATACGATATTTTCCATAACAGGATTTGTAAAAAATACCTACAATATATTTAGATGTTTTTATAGTAAGTGCCTACATATGTACATATTCAACGTTTTAAAAATCTCAATAATATTCCGGTTGGATACTTATAAAATAATTTCTGATTCAACTGTAAAGAGCGTACACGTACACTAGACATTAAACTTAATTTTACCAATATCACCTCGATTATTGCAACATATTCATATTGCAATTTAGATAACTCTAGGCGTTCTGTCATCATTATTCAAAAAACAATTACGTCCGTTTCTAAAAGAATCTGTCCGTAGTAAAGTTGTCTACATTGTTCAAAGAGTTAAGTGTCATTTCAGTCAATCAGTTTAAACCTTGACCGCGTATCGAATATACCAAGTCTAGGTCAAAGTGATTTGTACTTACAATACGTAGCTAAACCACCCTAACTATTATACTCCGGGTTATATATTTTTTATGTTTATAGATAATTGAATTATCTGCTGTAGAAGATGTTCATGTGACTGACTCAAGTCATAATAGTTTTTAGTTATGACACGAGCTTCTTGTACGCTGCGGTGGACAAGACTGCAAGATTAAATTCATTCGCTTTTTACATGAAAACTCCAGTTAAATCCAAATCAGCCCAAACGATATACCCCGATGTTTTTTTTCCTCTATGTTATCTTATATTTGAAATACTTTTATCGACAGTAAATTAAGAGAAAATTTCTCGTAGATCTAGATGCTAAAAGATTTTTGTATATTTCTCGGACGCACAGAACTCTAAATAGGTTACCCTCTTAAGGAATGAATGAGTCAAAGCCATCAAAGGCGAAGTAAAGGCCAAGGTCGGCCTTCGTATCGTAGTAAAAGGTATTGATTTTCCGCTACTACGTAACTCGACGGCATGGTTTTCTAAGTGTTTAACCAATTTCCCTGAGATTTTTAAGAATAAGAATATCCATCTGTAATTTGTATCAAATGAGGAAAAATAAAACGGCAAGAGCAAGTAGAACTCGCACGCGAAAACATCTATACCACCATGAAATATTGAACACTATATGTGGCAAAAAAATCTAGTTAATTTATGGGTTTCCCTTTCATTTCTAACTTTACGACGGGGTGTAACGGCTTCCATCAGTCCTAAGTGTAAGCCAATCTTCCCCGCTCATGGTGCATCCTGCTGAATACTGGGCGAAGCTATAATGGCTTCATATCCCTCCTATTTTAGGGCGCTGCGCTTTGTGCCTTTAAGCTTAATTCTCACCAATACATGCTGATATATTTTTTTTTGTCTGGTTAACATACACTCTTCTTATAAAAACGACTGTAAAATCAATTTAACGACGTTTATTTAAGAACATATTGTTAATTCATATGACACTTTAAAATGTTCTGCCTATAAGGAAAAAGATAACGGGAAAATTTGCCTGTTTTTTGTAAAGTAATATTATTGGAAGTGTGTTTTTAGATTTAGTTGGTATAACGTATATAGTGATTAATAAACTCAATTTGCCTATGGAACACTAAAACGATAAACACAGCTAGTACCGTAGCTTAATTTCCACTTATATATTTTACTCTTATACTGCAAATAATGAACTCAATACATTCCTATACATACCTCTAGACCCAGGCATAAAAAGCACACTGGAAATGCTTACACAATATTTTACCGTATTAATAACTAATAATAAACCTTGAGTAATCCCATTATAGAGGTTAATTTTCATTTAGATCACCAGATCCGAGAGCCCCTACGCCAATGACAGTAGACAATAAAAAGAAGACTACTTGGCCGTGACGACAACTTTTTGCTAACCTTATATTTATGACATAACCACTTGCGATATAAGAATCTTGTTAATAAATAAAATGTTATGCATAAATAAATCCTAATATATATAAAGTACGTGTCACGGTGTTTGTCCGCTATGGACTCCTAAACTACTTAACCGATTTGAATGAAATTTAGTACATCATGTTCAGTTTGAACCAACTTAAAAGATAGGATAGCTCACATTTCAATTTATAGTCGCAATATTATTTTATTGCAAATTATTTTTTTAATATCTCGCAAAGAATTAGTTCCACAAGATTCTAACAGATGGCGGTGTAAAATAATTATTAGACAAAATTGAGTAATTGCAAAATTTGTTTATTAACTTACAAAGAATTAATTCCATAACATTCTAACAGATGGCGGTGTAAGCTAATTAATTGACAAAATTGAGTATTGAGAGAGTTTATTTTTAAACGTAGACGTAGAAGTTTACTAAGTAAAGTAAGTGAATATTCTTATAACAGGCTTTAGACGAGCCGAACCACACTGAGAATAAAGAGTAAGTTGGGTTCAACTTATGCTTAGAAGTTTCTGATTATGAACAAAATAGCTCTGACAATAAGATAGTCTAAGAAGTACTACTATAGGATAAATTGTGCGATTACCTCAATATTGTTTATATTTATTTATATCTAACATAAGCACTAACTGGCCAGACGTAAATACACACTGTTCGTATCCATTACATTGAAAAATTACAAGAATCTTTAACTTTTAAGTTATAATGTTATCTCAAAAAAATTACTTGAATTTCATTTCAGTATTGAGTGACTTTTGGACAAAGTAGATTCGACTCTACGTACAGCAATATTAATGCTGTTTAATGGAGCAAATCACGCTAACATATAAGGATACCTAAATCTCACCTGATGATAATCTCCGTTTTCTTCCTTCAAAAATGAAATCTGCAGCGATTTTCCACTGGAGTACAGTCACAAAGTTATATTAAAGTATACAAAACAGAGTGGAGCAAGTCTTTAGTCATCATTTATACGATTCATACGATGACACGTTACCGGTCACGGCAGATCATTTTTTATGGACGGATTGTGAACTGTCAATGGGTTTCATTGTGATGAATTATATATTCGCATCCTGTACTTGAATTGTATGAACAACAGAGTATACATAAATAGTGGATGATGAATCGTCAGTCGTTGTTAACATTGATCTTGATGATTCCATTATAATAAGTTTAGTGTGTATGATAATGAAAAAATGCGATCAATGAATGTAACAAATACAATAATACTATTTATTATTATGTAAAAATATATTAGTCTCAATAAAAAAAAAATGGTGAAATTTATGAAAATAAATTTCATTATCGATACAAAGATACGAGGTGTATAATATAAGAAATCACAAAAACCTTAAAATAGGTGGTTTCAGTACAGTTACTCGAGACGAAAGTTAAAGACATAAAAACAAAGTTCACTTTAAAAAAATAAAATTCGGCCAATACATTCAGACGAAATTACGGATAGCGAGAAACAATGGCCGATGCAAATTGTGGCTGGACGTGGAATTATTTATTGAGCTGCTGCAAAAAAGATGCAACTTGTTCAATTGAATGCACCATAAAGGGTAGCCACCATAAGCTTTTAAGGCAACCTCGCCATTGTCAGGGAAATATTAAATTAAAAACGAGACCCGGAAAGGTTTGGAGACGAGGAATTTAATATAAAAAGACTTAGCCGGGAGATCCCTGTTTCACTTCGCAAAGTCTGATACAATGACAAGCGGCTCAAGTAATATCTGCATACGAAAGACATGCATATTAAAGATTATAAAGTTTAAGAGGATTTAAAAAGCTAAGTCCTTGTTAAGTATTGTTAAACTGACGAACATATGCAACGATACTATAAAATATGTATATAACCATCAATGATATATGAAACCACATGATTCAGATTACATTGAGGACGATACATTACTTTCTCGAAGACGTAATCAGAAATTTATAGGCTTTTCAATTTCAAATTTATTCCTTTCTTGTTTTACATTTAAATAATGCAGGCTCTAATTCACTTTTACCATAAAATAGCATTGTTCTTATTTATAGTGTTACGGGCATTGCAATACGATTGTATTGGCGGTAAGGCATTGCATTAGAATCCAACAATATTTCAAATCATTAGTCGAATTTCGTGTTCTCGGGCTTAACAGAGAAAGTGGCTCACTACTGGTCTTGGTGCGATCTAGTGATAGCCGAGGGCGAGAACGAGTAGCGATAGAAGAAGTGAGAAGGTTTCATTTGCATAATAAGAAAATTGCAAGTTAATTCAAAGTAATATCCTGTGGCGAGTCGGTGAAACAATGACGGCGAAGTGTATAAAAATATTTAAAGCAATTGCGCCATGATTTTCATTACATGTTTCTTGACTGTTGTTTCTAACTTAGCACTGAGCAAGCCGTATACGGCCTTTCTATCTAGTAGAGACTATTTTTAAAAACAACTATAACTTTTATCTTTCACTGATGAAGGAAATGGTATTAGACATTAGTGTCTAGTAATTAAAAATCATACCATTACATGGAGAGTCATGCACCAAATATTTATATAAGTAACAAAAATATAATCACTATTTACGTACATTGAAAAACAACGCAGACCAGGACTAAAACGTATTATTGTCAATTTCAGAATCGAAAATAATACTCCCGTTGAAGGAACTACCAAGCAGTCACATAGCTTATTTCTAAATCCCTCGCGATATCTCTTATAAACCATATACAGTTTAAATTACCCAAGACGTAGAAATGCTCTCGGGGAGTATCAGCGGCACGTTGTCTGATTAGACACCTTCACAGGTCTATTCACGTTTAATCGTTTACAAATCCCCAACTTTCACAATTTCTAGACAGCGTGTTGCGTTCGAAATTTAAACCCTACAATTCACAGCATTTGCAAGGAGCCCACAATTCCAGCTATATACGTAGCACGGTGAAAAATGCCCTAAAGCGGTGCCACGCCTACGCCACGTGGTGTCATGACGTATAGGTTATTTACATTGTAGAAATCTGCCCGCGGACTCCGGCCGGCATCTGCACGCTACAAGTGTATGTTTGATGTTTGAAATTATAAGCTAATGAAAGTAAGTACTGACCAAAACGGTATAGATATAAATGATAAGGTGATTTGAATTTAAGCTTGATTGACTTATCTAACGTCTAAGGGTAATTAGGATCTAATGCTCTCCGCTTGTAACGAATGTTTGGATTTAATACACGATTATGATATTTTATAAGGACACAAATTTGACATGTTTATACGTTATTTACACTAAGGACATAAATATTAAACTATAGCAGATTATGAATTTGGTGCGGGTGGTGCGTTTCTTTTCAAAATAGATCTTACTTCAAAGTCGCATAAGTTGATTTTGCTTATCATTACCACAACTTAAATACTGGTCTCAGTTGTTTCGTGAGGAGTCGACATTTCAACTTAGCGTGTTACGAAACTTTTTACCAGATATTAAATCCACGTTGTCAAAATATCAAGAGCAGAGTGAACCGAACAACGTGCAATAAATTCGCTGAGTTTCGCAGACAGAATAGTCGCTTAGCTAATGGATGTAGTCTGAGCGCTGGTCATGAATCACGCGATGAAAGAGCGTGGGCGTCCCGGCCACTTCCTGGCGCACCCACGGGATGAGAACAAGGACTTGGGACTTATAATAGACACGTAGAGACAGAAGTTCGTAGCTGTAATTGTTATGGTGGGAGCGTTGACATGATTAATGTTACGTACGAGTGCGTGCAATGCACACTTTGCCAGTTTCAGAGGAAAATTTTAAACATTTACTTTATTTGTTGCCTAAGTTCGAAGTTATCTAAGTTAAAGTTGGCTACATAAATCATACCTTTAAAAACCTATTCTCGCATATATTATATAATATAATACATATTTATATCTTTGGGGGTTTATAAAAACACGTGTGGCTTTGTAATTCGAGCCTGTTAAATTTGTTAGTATATTTTGTGGTCTACGTATGCCGCAAGACATATATAATAAAAGATTGTAAATATATTAGATTTATTAATAAACCACGAAAATCATCAGTCTTAATTACAAATTCGGCAGATTCGTATAATTAGTAAACCTATAATTTTTTGACATAAATTTTTGTTATCCCAATTCTCCTAGTTTTACAAAACATAAATTAAAGTTTTATAAAAATAGGATAAGGATAGATTCCTTTTTCTACACTTCTGTTCTGTGCACATCGTCGTTTGGTACATGAGTGCAAAAGATAAATCATAGGATAAAATCTAAGAGAGGACGATAAAACTGTTCCCGCTAAATCATGCCTGCATGTGGTAAGCGTATCTGTAACGGAGATATCTTGAGAATAATTGCTTCGCAATATTGTCAGCGCCTCTCATGCTAAAATATTCTAATGTATTTCTATTATTTGTCTGCTGCGAGTTGTAAATTCATACTTTAGTTCATTTTTCACTTTGCGGAGCTGTGGTAGTCATATATTAGATTTCAAAAACAAAATCGTCGTAAGTAAAGTGGAATTTGAAGATTACTACAGTGGGTTCCTCTTATGTCTATTGTATGTTCTTTTGCTGGTATTTACAAACTCGACAATTTATGGTGTTATATCGTGTTTACTCCTTCTATTTACTAAATAGGTTTTGACATAAGAAACCTTCAATAAAAATAGCGCTTTTGTAAAATGTTATTCTTGGACTCCAGACTACTTTCAGAGTAAATCCAGTCCATCAAGTTAGCTCAGTGACAATGGTGAGAATGAAAAGATTTTCAAGGGTGTAAAATTACGTTTTCATACAAATACAACCTCAAAAGTGCGTGCAACATGCATCCTAGACCACCCACGACAAGACATAATCTTCAGATATGATAATTATAAAACATAATTATGGGTAATTACTACTTTAACACTGGTATCAGCACCTTTACTTCACAATGTGTCTAGAAT
This sequence comes from Carystus phorcus, assembly GCA_018248895.1. NCBI lineage: Eukaryota > Metazoa > Arthropoda > Insecta > Lepidoptera > Hesperiidae > Carystus > Carystus phorcus. The sequence continues at coordinate 7,346 of DWJN01005316.1, forward strand.
TTCTATCGCGTATTATCATTAGAATTCTCAGCAGACTTTCATAAGTTTCACTCAGAATACATTCACTTAGCTGAAGATTACCATCGAGGGCGCTTCGAAAGGGAACTCTGTGATAGGGTCAGTTCCCTCAAGTAACGTGCGAGGTTGCCATCGGGGCAGAGGCGATAGCGGCAGTGATAATAATTTGAATATATGATTTTAAAGTTAACTCTATGATTGTAAACTGGTACATTTCAAAGATTAACGAGCTCAGCGCTGCAAGATTTTAGTCATAAAAACTATGCAATTTCATCAAAATGAAGAATATCTTAGCAAAATCAAATTGTTACAAAAACACTAGCGGATACAACAGATAAAAAATATTTCGCCAATAAAATATTTCGTCCCTAGTAACAAACATTTTTAAACCTTTCGTAGTTTAGAGCGTATTTTATACGGGTATTATTATAAGGTTAATCTAAGGCAAACTGAAAATGCGAATTCTGCATTAACGACAGACCCTTAACAACTTTACGTTAGGTAAAAATAGATGCATATCTGGTTGTTAATCCATATGCATAACCAGGTATTTAAAGATGAATTTTATATGGGTTTACTAAATCTGTATTATAAAGGCAAATGATGCATTATTGTAAATTCGTAAAAGTATGCCCGCAATATGAATTCATTTTTACTATATTTGTAGTAATAAAACAAGTCTTACCTAGTAAGTCATGTTACTTTTTGAAAATATATTATTCTATATGTTCGGACATACGAATGGTACACTGTTAGTTCGGACTATAGACAGAAAGCGACGTTGCACTAACAATAACCACGTACTCGCCCACCCACCACCAGTACTCATAAGAAAGCACCCATTTGCAATCATTTGCATGAGGAAGTAGATAAAACATAGTGCATGCTTTACCACAGAACCAGGGTGGCCGCAATACTAAGCCGACGTAAAGACAATATAGATATCCTATCACATGAGACTTCCTCGATACCGACTCTCAAATTAGACAACAATGAATTATTTATAGGACAAGCTGATTATGAAATATCAATATCGTAGAGGTATTTACACGTGATTTACATTCGACAGTTCGAATTCTGCAATATCGATCTAGACAATAAATTGTACAGATTACACATTAGAATCGGTAGCAATGGCACAGTCGACATCTGTTGTAATTTATGGTTTCATTTTATCTGCGAACGTTCGACCGCCATACACGGCGGTTGCTGAAACAATAGAGACACGGGGACCAGACAACTGGAGCGATGTACCGTTGCCGCGAAAATTCTCGAATGGGAAAAAAGTCCAAACCGTACAGACGGGTCAACGAGATACGATCCCTTTTAAAAGGCGACCGGAGACACCGGAGAAAGGTTCACAAAAACACGAGTAGCTTCATTTATTATTAAAAGGAATTCGAAACTCTTGTCGAAAAAGAAGTCATGTTTGATTGTAAATCAGTCGATCGTAATAACGGTATCTTTGCTTACTAAATATTAAAAAGTTGTCGCATAATAACATTGCTATGGTATTGACATCATTATAGGAAACACGGCGCGCCGCAATGATAATATCCACTTTACCAGCAGATTGAACGTTAATGATAAACGCCTACATTTGTCTACACTTGGGCATCAATTATTTCGGCCTCTATCATTGTTTTATAATACCACTAGGGCCATGGATCTATTTTGACTGTAAAGTCTTCAATCAGATTTCAAGTGTCTTTGATTTACCACATTGTCCAATATCTCATCTTCGAAAAGGAAAACCATAATATTTCAGCTAAAACAATTTTCTTCAATACTTTCATTATTTCGACCTTCCCTATTGGAAATGCGCTAACAAAACGGAACCGATTTGATAACTTTAAAAACTTCATTACTCAAGAACTTCCTGTTCGTCGCACGTGTTACAACACTGTCGTTTCTGCATAGTTCACGTCCGTCATTAGATAATGTAGCAATAAAGAAAATTGCATACACCTCCACTCCCACGCGCTGGGTAAACATTTCCTTTATCGACGGAGTTCACCGCGAATCATGCATCTGGACCTTAGGGCACCGTCCTTACAACGTCCACGTGTATTTATAGACACGATCATTGATTTAACCGAGATTTATAGACGGGGGATACGGTATATCGAAACATAGGTATAACGATATTCAAGAGATTGTGATCGTGATCGACTGTTAAATCAATACAACGAAGGGATCGTGCACAAAGTGGGCGTTTAACCTCTGACCGAGGGCGTGCAGAGCGGGCGCATACGGCGCGTCAAGCCATCCATCATGGCCACTATCTGTGGCAAATTAACCCACCACAGACGCCACCGGCGTTATCCGACCAGCATTCTAGACACGCCTTCTATACGATCTGACGACGTTCAAAAGCTCAACGAATTTGGTTAGTCATGAGTCGGGCTACCCGAATGCGACGTTTACAAATCACCCGACACGGGGAACGTCACGGATTCTAATTTACCTTCTTCCGTGAGATGGGTGATCGGTGACCTCGTCGATAGGAATCATGTGTTCGACCTCTTGGGAATCCGAATCACCATTTACGCGTCGATTGTCCGATAGGTAAGTTTCGATCTGCGTGTGGTAGGGGTTGATGTGATTCTGGTTGCGTCAGAGGTAAAAGGTGTGCTAGCGACTAATGAAGCGAAATGCTATTGACACGGTGAACGAGTAGTTAAGGCGTTTTCAGACACTTAGCGTCGTTCACGATGACGCCTCGATTGCGCCGATACGAAACTGGTTTATACCATCGGCAAATGCCAATTACGAACGTAAATTACATAATTTGAATGAGTGAGCTTGCTCACGATTTGTGACAGTGTGGGGCAATTAAAATGTATTGTTCTCGGTGCCAGTTTATTTTTAAAACGATACTTGATTATTCGTGGTCTGTAAAGCGATAATTGTCATGCGCTTAGATATTACATAATATAATTGATGTAGATTAGACACACTTAAATATTTATATAATATTAAGATTCATAATAACGAACAATTGATTAACTTGGATAATTTACTTGCATTCGAACGTTCAAAACTTGTCCAAGCATTGGTTGGTATCTGCATACCTCTTACATTGGTACGACAGGCATCTCTAGAGAATTGCCTTAAAATACGTAAAGAAATTAAGTTTACAATGTATGTACTTCGAAAACAATAAACAGGAAATGGAGTTAAGTTAATCAATACATAGTAATCTTTTATTAAGAAACTCCTTTACTACGAAGCATCAACACGTTTTATTACCAAAAGGACCACATTTTTACGTATTTCATGACCGGAACTGTCGTAAATAAAAACAGCTTTGCAAAATCGGTTTACGGTCCAATTGGAAATGAATCAACATGATATGTATAACATTGATTTGCAATGATATATACCTACCTTGTTTACTCGTTTAATTTACATTAGGTTGCTTACATTTGATTTACTTCGAATATATTACACATGTGTTGATTGCCACACAGAATTAAATGATTTACAGACAGACACTAAACATGTTAAATGCAAACGGGTACCCACGATCTCTGAATTTTATGGCGATATTTATTTTATTTAATTTTAATGTGGGTATGTATTTAATGATATTTATATTATTGGTAACTAAGCCTTGGTAAGTAATACCTTAGTCTGTTGTCTATTTTAACAGGCCTATTGTGAGTCTCGCCACCGAGTCCAGTCTCCAACACTGGGCGTCAATTCAACGCCAGTAGACCTAGGTGATTAAGAGGCAACATAAGAAAGCTTCTCCTTGGAGGTATAGTTTCACTTACGGATTATATTACCAATATTAAGTCATTGTTATTATTACTGGAATTAATATTTTTCCGTGAAGTCCCGCTTTCGTGACAGCTGTTAATTATCACCCTCTTACGAGTCAGCCGTTAAATTAGCCGACGAGTACCGACTTGGGGCTTGAGATACAATAATTTATTTCTTTTCTTTTTCATTATGCTGGCAACGCATCAGTGACGCCTCCCATGACTATCCATTGTCTATCCCTAATCACTTATCGTCAAATGGCTTGAGTTCTAGTTTGTCGACTATTTACATTAAAGAAGAAAGTGGGAAAAATAAATAAGAAGTGGAATAAATTGCCCGCATCGGTGTTCCCCGTCTCATTATAATATTAACGTCTTCAAGTCAAGAGTGAATAGGCTTCTTCTAAGTTAATGCACTTTACCACCCAAGACTACATCCCCGCTTACCATTAGTTG
>DWJN01005317.1:0-11583 GCA_018248895.1 Carystus phorcus
ATTTTTCAAATCGGTCCAGTAGTTTCTGAGATTAGCCCGTTCAAACAATCAAACAAACAAACTCTTCAGCTTTATATGTTAGTATAGATATAGATTCGATGTATGTCATTGAACTGCTTCCAAACGGTTGGGCCTATTATAATGTTTTTTTTGTGCGTTTAAGTACATTCGAGGGTAGTCTAATATTACTGTTCGATCCGATATAAAATGTTTTCTCTATCCGAATAAGTTATACATACGAAGCATAAGTTATAAATATGTACAGTATGTATTATCTGATATAATTTATTGTATGTATTGAGGTTACAGAAAGTTCTTAAATAATGCATTTGTAATAATATATGTGTCCGAGTAATTATTTAAAGTACAGTACCTCATTACAGCAAAAAGTTTTACAAATAATGTATTTTTAAATAGTAATATTTTATTATTATACCATTATTATTTTAATATAGTCATATTATAATTTAGAAAGATAGTAGAAATTCTGCAATTTACTTTTTTATCACCACTTATACGACGCGGTACGAAATAATAAAAATGATTATATTTTAACTAACTAGCTGTACTAGGCATGCGTTGCTACGAATATTAAAAAATCTTAACATATGTATAATATATATTAAATGTCACGGTGTTTGTCCGCGTCGTACTCTTAAACTACTGGGGAAGGCGGTGAAAATCTCTGAACTAATAGCGCTATTGGAGTTTAAGACAACCGGATATATTGTTTTAAAATTTTCAGTATTACAGTCCACATGCAGTCATATGTTCCGAAGAACGATTTTTTAGTTTTTATGTACCCATAATCCGATTTTTATATTTTATGTTTTTTTTTTTTATTAATAATTTCCTATATTTTTACATTAAAACGCATTGCACCTTAAACCCATTGCGATGCAGATTTTTTATCGAGTTCGTAGACCATATTATATTTGACCTCCTGAACTGACCTAATCTATGGAGTTTGAGAAGTAATTTGCCGGGACACACGGGCTATTTGACTGTACACATTAAGGGCCAAATTACCCAGAATTTGGGGCAAATTTTAACTGATTGTGGTTTGATGATGGCATGTACCTAATAATAATCTTTACGAAATGTTGAATCGTATTGCTGTAGGTAATTACAGAATAAGCCGATATCCATTAAACATTGTTTCAACAACTTTGGTTTGATAGTTAAAGTATTAAAACTATTAGATTTTTAAAGTTTATCAACATTATAATGGTAAAATTAATACCTCAGTTTACAGTTTATTAAGAACTAATAGCTTTGTTTCGCTTCGGAAAATCAATGCAGAGCTACTATTGATAAAATGTAGGATGGAATGTGGAATCTGGAAAGGAAAATTCTGTAAAAATTGTACTTAAAATATGATATTTTACAGGAAACCCTTGTTTAAAATTAACTCCGCCATGATAAATTGACGTTGTATGAGACCGTGAGACGTATGTTGTGTAAAAGGTAATGAATTGTCCCCAGCGAGAAACTAAATTTTCTTTTTAATATGTTATAAACATTGAATAAAAGCTGGTTGTTTTTTAATATATAATACGTTTATATCCTAGTAAAGCGGACATCGTGGTAGACCATTAACGCATTCATAGGATCGTGGGAATGCGCGGTTTTTGCAACATCCTCCGCAGTAATCTTCGGGCTGGTGGTTTTTGTTGCGGACAGTGGTATAATGCTAGCCCAGTGTCATTAGTACCGCGTCAAAGGACTGCTGAAGTTAGCTTAGTTCTTGGCTTGTGTAGCTCGACAAGTGAGCAGTCTAAACTACATGTAACTCAGAATTTTGGAAAAGAAAGTAATTACCACAAGAAAATATATTTATCGTATTAGGTATATGATTTTAAACATTTTTCAAATAATAATACTAATAAATAAATAACGACACACACTCATAGACTCACACTAGGATACCCTGTGTCGTGGGTGCCATGGACAACACAGAAAGCCATTTACACACACTCATACCGAGAACAGAAATTTAAACTCAATCAAATTTTGGACTCGCTGGTAATCGAACCCAGGACCCTTCGAACGGCGGTCCGGCGTGGTGACCATTATGCCACGCGAGTCGTCAAATCACACGATCACACGAAGTCACACACACGAGTCAATCATTACAATCTTTGCATTTAAATACCGATATTACTCCCAATTACATTGATCATGATCACGGGCGCGCGAAAATACTGCGTGCGGTGGCTCAAACTATCGACGGCTGACACTTGACGTACACTAATGACAGATAAACCTGACAAGTGTCAAGTTACGTTTAATCTGTTTCATCTTATTTGACACTATATCACGACACTAACGACATCTTTACTCACTATGATACTGTATTTATCTCGTATAGATTAACCACTGGGTTCCACACTTCAACTAATTAAAACCCATTTTGAAATTTTGAGGATGTTTTTTAATCGCTATAATTAGTTATAATTGAAGTATATTATTACAGAGATTTTGTTTCGTACTACGTAGTCCACAATTCATTAAGTGTAGTTGGATATGAATTGTGTAATTTTTTTATCTATTGTATCTAATGGTATGTGTAATATAAAATATTATGCAAATCGTTAAAATAGTTTATTAATTCACTAGCCACGTGTTCGATCCAGACAATACGACAACAACATGAAGTATCCATCCATCCTACGTACGTGACAATACAACGTATATTCAACTCGGCATTACATAACGCCATTTTCCCATAAACTACATTACATTGGATACATCACGAGCGATATTCCCACAGTAATCATTATGCAATACCATAACTATGATAGTTGCATGAGTGGAGATTATGATTTTATTGCATGATATCTGATATAATTGGGATCTAATGATGAAATACACTGGTCGGATACCGGATAACGTATTCGTACGGTCCGCATTCAGATCGGATGGCCGGACGATGCTTAAGAAACTAAATAGCCTTTTGCCTTTTAATGCACAGAAGATGCTTAATAATTCTAATAGGACATTGTGTATTACGAGTTCTAAGTTATTGTTTTATAGTAAGTATGCCGCCTCCTGAAGTCAAAATCAAATTATTTATTTCGTCTTAGGACTACAGTTTATTAAACTAAAGTCAAGAGAAAAAGAAGCACATTACACTGTCCCCGTTTATCTATTTCGTTATCACCTTTTTTATATTTATTTTGTTTCAAATATTATAATTAAAGAAAGCAAAAAGAGGTACATTAAATAAAATAGATTTCATGAAACTTTGTGTTTTTTTTACAATCGCGTATCCGGCCTGACATAACATTAACGGTAGATCGGATTTCGGATACTCACCGAATATTCGTTTCGTCTCTTCTCTAGTACCGTCGCGATGCAAATGATTTGTCGAATACAACTGAATTTTCGTGAATGCCATAGTATTAATATACAAAAATTGTTATTTACAAGGAACTTTTATATATCAATTTTAAATATAAAAGCGGGCAATCAATAAAGTTTAACATATATTAATAAATTAGGTATAGACATACTTTAGTCACTAACTAGTAAATAGAACTAAAAGTCACCCAACGGTGTATTTAGTTTGTTTATTTTTTTATTTAGTCTAGGATGGATGGCAGTATAGTTACAGTATGATTTTGGTTACAGGAAGAGCGTGAGTCAACACCATGGGGCACCGTTGTTGACAAGCTGGTCGGCAAAATGAAATAAACATGGAGTCACCAGTCAGAATATATTTAGGTATGTTTAACCACTTATTATTTAACTACCTGTGCCCGCGACTTAGTCATTTTTTAGTTCATAGATGTTAAGATAACTTTTAATTCTAAAATTAAACAGTCTAGATACTCCCTATTACATCAGTTATCTGCCAGTAAAGGTCCGATCAAAATCGATCCAGCAGTTCCAGAGATTAGTCGGAACAAACAAATAGGCAAAAATTGTATACCGTGTGATACGCGTTTAGTAAAAATTCAAAAAGTAAAAATTATATTCATACGCATTTAGTAAAGATGCGGTTATTTTAACATGAAAGGCCCCCCATTATGAACTTTTATTTAAATTTGCCTTGTACAGACAGCGATCACTTACGGTTTTATTAACGTGCTCATTTTAAAATTTCAGGTGCAACATTAGTAGTACATTTGCTACTATTAATAAGCACATCGGGAAGCGGCAACGCCCTACCGCTCGAAACGACTTCAACAACAATCAAAGATGATAAAAGTTTAAGATTTAGTAAAACCAACGGTACCTGGACCATCAGGACTAAACCAAAGATACCCGACGCAGCCCTCAATGAGTTACGTAAAGATTCAGCTTCGGAAGAACACACAGACAAAAATGCTAAGTACAAGGACAGAGGAAGGGTTAGGTTTAATCCAGTAGCGAAATCTACAACCGAAAGTACATTTAGAAGAGTAACATTATCAACACCCACTGCACCATCCAATGTAGTTATAGTAACTCCAACGCCTGAAGTAAAGAAACCGGCCCAAATTATAGATAGTATGAAAACGTATAAGAAAACTAAAATGCCAACTGCGGGGTCTAGCACTACTCCTTCAGTATTTACCGAATCGAAATATGAAAGTGATGAAGATTTCGACAGTGATGAGGAAGACGACATGAGCTCGTTCGATAAATATTCGTCGATAGATGATTTTTTTACTATTCCGACTTTTGATAGTGATACTTATATGAAGAAAAAGAAAAAAGGATCAAACAAAAAACTAAAAGAGGATCACAGTACTTCGTCATTTGATGATTTCTCCAGTTTTTTCCCACATGACTCGTACAGCTCGAAAGACGAGCCATATAAACTAGAAAGTTACTTCGACTTTGATAGAGAAATGACAACTCCGAAAAATGAATATTTCGATAAGAAGTTTTCTGAGTTAACTTCGAGTATAATAAATAAGTTAGATAAAAATAAATCGCAACCACCGAATGATCAGGATGAACACATCGGGTTAGAGAAATATAGGAACGGTATTCCGAATAACCAGTCCACGGTTATTATAAAAAATACCAAAGAGATTAGAGTTTTTGATAACGATGAGGCTGGAACTTCTAATAAGGAGCTATCTGATGTACACGGTACAAGTATTTATTATGAGATGTCCGTATTATCCACCGAAACATATAATATAAGTCATAGCGATGAAGATGATTGTGACAATGATACACTGCCTTCAGAAGCGGCTCCAACTACTGTTAACGAGGAGCGTCCGTATTTAGTAGCAACTCTACCAACATTCACGGAAAGTGCCACAAAACCTACGATAACACACTCATCGGAGATGTATTCAACTGTTTCAAGTAATATTTTACCAATTAGTATAACTCCATCTATCTTTAATTCCATAGGTTCAATAGCTTATTCAACACAGAATGTTATAAGACCAACTGATAATACAGAAGGAAAACTTTTTCTGAGTAGTTCTGTACCTTATTCAACGCAAAATTCCATATCAGTGAGTGATGATGAGAAATTTAAAATTTTACCTAGTATTTTTATCCCAAATTTAACCCAAAATAATACATTAACTGAAAGTGATAAAATTAATAATGGTTCTACTAGTTTTATAAGGAGTAGATATTATAAACGTCTTAATTTTACTGGAAAAAAAGATTCACCCAACAGTGTGACCATCCAAGCCGAACAAGAATCGCTAAATCCATTCCGAGCAATGACTAGAAGATTTCATCATACAACACCCAAGATAAAGCCTATCTGGATGGCTCCCAGGAAAAATATAACTCGAGGAATATATCCTCGACCAACATATCCTACAACAATATATTCCGAGCATTTCAATATAAGAGACAAATTTTTATCTACACTGAAACCAAGAGGTCCTACAAGAACGGTTTTGACAACTTTAGCCTCCGATATTGATCCTGTTCTGCAAAGTGACGTTAGCGGGCTAAAGAAGATTGTACATTCACCATCTATTTCGGACAATACGATCCCTACGCTGTGGAAGAGAGGTTCTACGAAATTTTCAACGTCTACGGTCACATCAGCGGAGACAGAGGCTAGTGTCAGTGAGATGGAGATTCCTCCTACATTGACAGCATGGGCCTTGGCAAGTCTTCGGAGTCCACCGTCGTTAGCGAGTCCAGTAATAAACTCTACAGGATCGACGCAAAAAAGCGTTGACGAAAATGAATTGCAAAAAGTCGGGGAAGTTGTAGGTAAGTTTAATACATGTATTGTTTCTTAATTACTGTATATTTTGTTTTATTTTAATTTCATAAAGTTGAGTAGACTGTTGTGTATGTACAACCGTTTGTTTATTTTCAGACAAAAAAGACACTACTGTGAGCTCAACGACGACGATATCTGGAATTCTAAACAATGAGATTTTGCCGAAAAATTTAAGCAATATTGAACTAGCCTGGAAGCCATTATTTATTTCACCCTCACCTAACTCCAATGAACTTGATGTCAATGCTACTGAATCTAAACCTGAAACACAGCCTGCTGAAAGCAATATATCTCTGCAAAATAGTCCCCAACCTCTTAACACTACAGTATCAGTGAAAAAAAATTCTTCGAAAATGACTGAATCTTATAGCGTAAAAGGAACGAAACCATCCTTGATATCCATGGCAACGGTAAAACTCGATGAAGCTACAACGGAAAAATCAAGAAAACCTACAGTGGAAACAATTCCTCCAGTTGATGCAACCAAGTCAACTGGTTTCGAATCGATCACCAAATTGCCTGCAGGCCTTACAACGCCTATGGACGAAACTGCTGAAACTTTCGAAGATAAAAACGAAAAGACTTCCAATATTCCCACTACAAAGATGTCACATATCATACCTACGACCACAGATTATGAGATTACTACTATCCGATTTTCGTACGTCCCGACTGAGACAGTCACTGAAAGTACTGAAACAGAACCCACTACAGTTTTCCACTCAGCGGTACCTACGAGAACTATGCCTTCAACAATAGAAGACAGTCCTATAACAACTTACAGACCGATATACATACATACAACTGATTCGGTTGAAGAAAGCACTACATTGATGATAGATACGACACAAAAAGTTGAAGTATCTTCTCAAGTAATTGACAACGAAACTCAAAAAACCGACGACCTGGATGGAAAGGGCCCCGTATATACGGGTGATATAAGTACGGAAATTTTAAGTACAGTACCAACAACAGCTGAAGTGGATGATGAGTCTACTGTTGTTTCAGAAACTACAACAATGACACAAATAACTACGGATAAAATAGAAACGAAGACACGTGAAACTACAGATAACATTCCTGGAGAGAAGACTACTACAACTACAAGTACAGAAATTTCAACACAGACGGAAATACATGAATCGAGTGTACCGCACACAGATACGCATGAAACTGAAACACCACAGACAAACATATCTGAAACAGACGCAACCGAATCACATGAACCTGAAAAATCTGAAGAAAACAGTGGCAGCAACGAGATAATACAACCTACAACAAGAGTTCCTATGATCACACCTCCACCAATTACCGAGTTTGCTACTCCGCCTGACACGTTTACTACAACGGAATTCACTACGAAACTAACTACTGTACCGACGGAGCCAGTGAGAGAAACGACAACAGAAACAATTGCAAGGATTGTGGAGGTAACGACAGACAAAGAAGAGTTAGAAACAACAGATGAGGGATCTACGACTGATGATTACACAAAATATTCTGAGATGACTACGGAGTCTTCATCCAGGGTACTGACTGAGGAAGCAGGGTCGGGTGCGGCCGTAGCAATCGCTGTCAGTACTATCGGCGTCATTGCTCTAATTCTTCTCGTTGGACTATTGGTGAGTCACTTTAATAACATCTTTATAAGCACCTTACCTACCAGTATTACGCACCAATTAAAAATGAACTACAATGCATAACAAGATTGGGAATTGAACTTATGTCACTTAAAATAATACAAAAATAGTGAGAACTTTTCCGCAATTTTTTGTATATTATGAGACTACATAATTATTGTCACTTATTGTATTATTTTTTTCTATCAAAGTCCTTATTAATATTTCATTACTAGAATCATAAAAAGGAGCTGAGTCTAAATTATGTTAAGTTAAACAAATTATGCCCTTTTTGGTTATCGTATCTCAATGGATATAACAATTGAAAAAAATTGTTGTATGTATAGTTAAAGAATATCAATAACCAGTCATGTTTTTGGTGATTGGTCACAGAAGCTTCTAGAATGGTGAAAGTTTACAGTAGATCGCGAATATCCACCAAAAACATTATCGATGTTACTAGCGATGAATCGGCTTTTCAGTGATTGTGCTCAAATGTTTAAAAGTAAAAAAAGAATCGCTCACATACACTTGAGAATATGCTGCAACTTGTTTTCGTGACGAAATATACTAGATGCTCTTTTGATCGGATTAATGATTAAAACGTAAAGGCATAACAAAATAACTCACTTTGCCTTAATAGTCTTGTATATATAAAATTCTCGTGTCACAGTGTTAGTTACGATACTCCTCTGAAACGACTTAACCAATTTTTGTGAAATTTTATATGCATATTCAATAAGTCTGAGAATCGGCTACCTTTTTCATTTTTATTTTTTTATAATGTGGCATTAAAAATATATACATCCCTAAATTTTCACCCTTCCATCATCAACCACTATTTATTAATAGTGATTTTTTTCTACATTAGAAATTCAGTCAGCTAGTATTAGTAAAAATTGAATCTACTTACATATTCCATCTGCTGTCTTGTGTATTTCTTGGTTCTTCTTTGTTATTCTAATTTTTTACTTCTTCTTCTAACTTGTTATTTTAACTTCTGTTCTGGGTAACTGTCTGTCGCTTCTGATGAGAGTTCGTACAAGATATCCAAAGTAATGAGCATAATATCTTTTTTGACGCTCACGATAAATTACGTTCACTACTTTGGAGACCATTGTAGATCTGTTAACAAGATGGCCGCCATGCCTGGAATGTATTACAATAAATACAGTTAATTACATTATATAAATTCATACATTTATATACTAATAATAATTACATAATAAGTTCTGTTGTTACTAACACACTAACAATTTGTAGATGTCTGATATCTGAAATAAAGTTTTATTATTATTATCTAATATTGTAATTATACACAGAACTTAATTAGGGTTTCGTACGTGAGAGTGCTTACAGAACCCTATTATAAAGACTTAGATCTCCGTCTGTTTGTCATAGAAGTTTAATAAATCGTATAAGCTAGAATCGTATTATGCGTTTAAATTCTTTACAAAGTAATTGTTACCACAGCTGCTAAAGCTTGGCTACTTTATTTTTTGGCAATAGCAAAAATATAAAAAAAAAATTCAGATAGAGGTATGAGTCGTAGTAAATAAGTCTTCTAAGTTCATTTAAATGGGAATTAATTTATTATTGAAAAAGTAAAAGTAGTTCCTTTTTATTTATTTATTACTTTACTTTCATAGTTACTGTTCTATGTATCTATTAACGTCAAGTTCAACAACTGACTTCTAGCAGCTGTCTGTAGAGAGATTATTGAAAAAGGCTAATAGTCGTAAGATATGCTTATAAATGGTACCAAAAGCATTGGTTACTGATACCTTACGTTCGAAGAAACCTTTAACTCAAAATAAACTTTGCAAAGTGTATAAGCGGCTAAAGCTTGCTTCAAAACAGTTTATACATAAACAGTTTAAAGACTTCGTACGCGCTGAATTTAAGAAAAAGGTAACATTTAATTCTGAAATAATTGTAGCCTTAATTACTCCTTATTATTACATGAATCTGTCAGTGAAAGTCACGTCAAAATCGGTCCAGCTGTTCTAGAGATTAGCTGGAACAAATAGAAGGAAAGAAAAAAATGTACCGTGTGTATGTACAAATTACATATTATTTTATTTCTTTCTAACTATTCGATCATTTTTCGTGGCGCGCAACTCAAGACCAAAAGCGCGGGAAAAAGTTTTTTTTTTAAAGACAAAGGAATTTGTACTAGTTATTCCGAACAATATGCATTTAGTAAAAAGCGATTATTTTTATTCGTATAGATGTATAGATAATTCATAGCCCCACACTCTAGACACACAAACTATCCAGCACTAAAAAAAATATTTTAATATTTATCGGACCGTTAATATTTCGATATGGTAACTATTTCTCTATACGGGTGGTCAATGAAACAATAACATAACAATAAGTGCTTAGTCTCACACCCCCGCATTAGAATTCCTAGTAACTCAGACGTGTAAACACTGATATGACAAACATTTATGAACTGTTTACCCATATCGTGCAATGGTGCTATAGCGGACTATATATCAAAAGGTTCTGAGTTATATTTCCAGCGAGGCAGAAATTTGAAAAAGTTTAAATTTTTGTTTTCGGTCTGTGTCTTTCTGTTGTCCATAACAGCACAGGAAATTATAGTGTGGGGTATATTTACGAGTTATGTTATAAATGTGTACTGGCCTGGAATTGAAATCACTTCAGTATATAATTTGACTTCCAAAAACCACGGTCAAGTATATATACCATGTAGTATATCAAGTAGTATACCATGTGTAAGAAGTTATATACCAAGCATACCAGTGGGATACCATGTCTTAAGATTATTACCGCTCAAAGCCCGGCGGCTCGTGTCGTTCCTATGCGATTGACTCTTAAACAACTGCGGGCGGTCGATACCTGGATGGGTGACTGTTAGTGGCAAAAAAATGTCGTGAGCATTTCCGTGATTCGGAGGGCACGTTAAGTCCTCCCGGTTGTTACGGTAAAACAGTCGTCAAGTTATGGTCGGGTGGCTTAAAACTGACACTCGGGTTGGCTATTAATCTCTCCATCAGCATTGGAGCAGCGTGGTGGAGTAAGCTCTAGACCTCAGTGATAAAAGAGACCCGTGGTCAGTAGTGGGCCATTATGTTGAAGGCAAGATTATCCCCAACTATAAAATATTTATAAAAACTAGTTATCCCGGCTTATATAATCTTGTAACATATAAAAACATTTAATTCAATCGAATCCAATTGTGAATCTTAACCGTTCTTAAATCTATTTAAACAGTCAAAAATAATCAAAATCGGTCTGACCGTTTATGAGAAGTTCAGTGACATAAGAATTATATATATAACTAGCGACCCGTCTCGGCTTCGCACGGGTGCAATGCTGATACGAAATACACTACAGAAAAACTGTGAACGCATTATACATATAAACCTTCCTCTTCCATCACTCTATCTATTAAAAAAAACCGCATCAAAATCCGTTGCGTAGTTTTATAGATTTAAGCATACAAGCGACTTTGTTTTATACTGTATAGTGAGGATACCTTACGCTTAATACAATCGCGTAGTTGGTTGTTTGGTAGTCCCTGCTTGTAAAGGGACTTTGATTCGATTCTCGATCGGGGTAGATATTTGTATGAGAAATAAGTGTTTGTTCTCGGGCCGTGGTTCTTCATAAGTCTGTAAACCTCGCGATTTATTGAATTACAGTGAGAGTGAATGAGTGTTAGCGTTTATTAATATTAAAAGTTGTATGTTGACTTATATACTTCTTATGTTTACAGTATAAAGTATAACTAAT
>DWJN01005318.1:0-11583 GCA_018248895.1 Carystus phorcus
GTGCTCTGTAGTGGGCCATTAATGGGTTGAAGGTAATCTCAACATGTGAAGATTGCCAACTTGCATTTGGCCCGTATCCACATAAAGATAGGATTTATTCTCCTCTCAAGGTCTCGCCAATACAATAACTACTGAACAACATGCAGTCAGTTACGTTGATACTAAAATGGTAAACAGATAACATCTCCAATAACATTTACTTTTATACGTCACGTCTGTCACAGCCGCTTGCGAGCTCGAGGCAGAATACAAAATCGCTTTCACGTGAACATGATAAGCCTATGTCAAGTTAAACGCGATATTAAACATATTATTCGATGTTAATATTGTGGCTGGACATTTATCGTTGTACGATATTATTAAATTTAAAATTATAGTCGACGTTGCGAATATCTTTGGCTTAGAAATATCTAATACTATGTAGCAGCTTCTATTCAAATCCATTATACTAGCGCTCGTGGTACAAAATGTTATCATAATATTTTGATAGTAAGTCCCTCGTGTTGAAAATCGTTAAGCTTATTACTAGCTAGTTTAATTTAAAGGATTGAGTTGCCTGAAACCAAGAAACTATTTAGGTGTATGTATACTGTTTTCAGCGTTAGAATTGTAGTAATAGGCTCCCTTCCATACTAATGGGTTCCCGTTTTCTTTTTGTTTCTTAACGCGTGGTTGCTATGAATATCTATGGGGTATTGGGGCATGATAACTACAATGTAGCTCACGTACCAGATTTGAAAATACACAATATAGACTATAGTTTTATTTGGAAGCTCATTAAACGTTGTCTATATAGCGAAGTCGAAAGTCGTTTACCAGCCCGCAAATATTTATGTGACAGATAAATGTTTGCGCTAGAATCTTGGCGGTTCTCAATGTTCTTAATTGTTATTGCCTAAGCTACTTGATGGAGACCAAAAAGATGATATTTTGTTTCATATAAAAAATGATTGCGCCATAAAATGCTTGCCTATAGAAATGGTGGTTATAAAAAAGCAAAAACAAATCGACAATCTTTCTTTCTTTCTCGTCTTCAGCCTTTGTTTTGGATCGGCAATGCGTCAATGAAACCCTTATTTTTGTTAATGTTAACAAAAAAAAGGCTTAGATTATTAAACCTGAGAAGTACCGATACTTGTTTCATACCCATAAATTTGAATTACATCAAATAAATTCACTATCAACAATATCACTTCACTATGTTGTTAAAGTTACCCAATAGATGTGATCTTATTAGCCTGTGGTACATTTACATTAACATTGTCTCGACGATAACGACATCTGGTCTGTAATGTAAGCCGTTTGTGGAATGTTACCGCTGAGCTTTACATTAAAATCGATTTTAAAAGAACGATGCAAAAAGGTTTCATATTATTCTGAACCTATTACTATAGCCAGAGCGGCTGATAACAAAACAGATAAGATGATGGTAAGTTACAAGTCCCCCTTCATCACAATTTGTCTCCTCGTCTCTCCTTTCCTAACTTCACCTCAGATACTTTCTGTTCCTCTTAGTGTTTGTGTTACGTAAAGTTTGTTTGTCACAAAAGAATCTACATACAGCAAATAATATAACGGAACTTTATTTTAATAGCGGAATGCATGTGACAACCCTTTTGCATCGTTATTGAGTGAACTTACTGTTTCTGCATATTGCCTAGAAACCTATTTGGAATTTTATATTTTATAGAAGCGTTGTATAAATTCTAAACTAGATTAAATTATCCATTGTTACATTATTTCTCTTAACTTGGTTACTTTTTGGCAAACAATGTGTCTGTAACGACCTTGAGGCTATGCTATTGGTTGGCAATGACCACTAACCATCAAGTGTCTTGTCTGCTCGTTTGGTGATTATAAATTATAAAAATGACGTTTATTTGTTAAGATCGAATAGATTTTAATTATTTTTATGTGTATTGTTTATAAATAAAGTATAGGTCTGGATACAACACGTAGAGTTTCGCATTGAAAAAAAGCTTATTTAGTATATGCATGTATGCATTTAGTATACATATGTATGTATGTTGATTTAGAAGACGCGGCGAGTAGTTTCTTACGTCTTTGTTGTTGATGATAAAGCAGTTTTCCGAAACGATGATAGGGGCTAAGTTTAAATAATCACCTAATAAAATTATTCTGAACTTAAATATAAAAAGATGTTACTATTTTAACTAAGTGAAATTTTAAATTAATTTAAATTTAAATTAAATAAAATTTCATTCGATGTTAGTTATCATTTTTAGAAATTAAATTATGTCATCGCTTCAAGAAATTCCTACGGTGAGCAATTTCAGGAGACGAAAAGGTAAAAAACTATAAAAAACAAGCTTTTATTTCAATGCCCAAAAAAGAATAAAATAAACTTTTACTATCAACATATGAGTAATATTATATATTAAAATCTGAAATAAAAAATGTTTCTTTTTTGTTTATCCGAATAATATATATGTAGTAGTAAATCATTTCGTTTGATCTAACTTGAGTTACTTTTAAAGGGTTAAGAATTTGGGGATTTCCGTAAGTCATACAGAACAGGGAAGTAATCAAGAAACATTAAATTGAAACGTGCTTACTTACCATTATAATAGGCTCGGGAAAATCGCTTGAAGAGGGTAATAAAATAAAAGGTTTTCGAGTATTGCCGCCGTTCTCCGTCGGCCAACTGTCTAGACCCCTATTTTCTGGCTACCTCCTCCCGATAAAATTGCCGATGTGCCTGACAAGCATATGTAAACGTTCCGTTTGTGAATTTATAGCTGAGTTTTCGTAACGTCGAATCGATATGTCTTCTGAAAATAACGATTTCAACGTTTCATTAAGACCTCCCTCAAGCGTATGCTTGAAATCTTACTATACGTAATTATTGGGCAAATGAAAAATTATAAAATGCCTTTCAAAAATTAATTGTTTTGAGCCGGTTCTTTTTTCAATATGAGGGTATGAATCATTTATAACACTTTACAATTACGTTCAATAGCAATGATAACCTGGTTTAAGGAACCAATGCTGCGCTAGAGAAGTACTTAAGTTTCACATGAAAAGTAAAGATTTACTCATAATTTTCTAAAAATAATGTACCACTAACTGAAGATGAATACCACAGTTTGTATAAGTACCACAGTGTATTTGTTATTATATTTTAAATACATATTATTATATTTATACTTAGATATCAATACAATGTGTATATAAAATTTTTGTTCAATAAAATATGATAAATTCTTTAAAACACGCATTATTTAAAATGCCTTTTCAAAAGAGAAATGTTACTGCGTTTCATAACAATATTTTAACGTCTAAAAGGCTATGTTGGCGGCTATGGTGCATGTCGATGACAAATATTCCGATCGGATAATGGTAATATAATGGCTGGGAATTAGGGAGAATTTCCGTTAAAAATTAATGGACTTATATCTTGATGGTAAATCGATATTTGGTTGGATGATATTTTATGTTAAAGATAATTTTAGGCTTCCTGAGTTTCGAAAACGAGTTTTAGTACGCAACAGTTTTTGCAATTTGAAAATAATATTTTTGTGACTTATTTTTTATTCAATTCACATGTCGATTTTAGTATTTTATTCTTCAAATGAGTTTCTCTAAGATCATAGATACTAAATATCAACAATATAACTAAATAATATCAATATCGAAATCTTAGTGTAAAATGTCACATTTAAATTCCTATGTTAAATTTCAGTCATCGTGTACTGTGATATGGGAACAATGGTATAGGAATTTGAGGTATGAACTTTGTACGCCGATATATCCTCATAGTTGCATTTTACATGGTCACAGCCAAACTGCGGAATTGCGGAGAATTTCGTGACAGGGTGATACGTTGATACATTGACACGAATATAATGGCCCTATCGCCCCTTACGACTCCTAGTTAATTTTTATAATATGCTTAGCTCATTACAACTACAGTGACTTCATGTTGCCGCACAGTATTGCACTTTTAGTGATGTAAAAAAACTACCGAGTCTCTTGTTTGCGCAAATTTTAACCCATCGTCCCTATTTAGTGTTTAATGTTTTTGGCAGATTTTCTATGACCAGGGCGATATTGAATCAAAATATTGTGTTGTTCATTTCTCGCTAATAGGTACAGGATATCCTTGTCTATATTAATTCAATAAGAAAAATTATAGCAAGAACTTATGATATTAAAGTTTACTATTAAACTCTCAAACATCCTTTATGGAATTTGGTAGGACATGTTTTTAATGTTACTTGTTAATAGAGACTCGTATTCTGCAATACTTCGTTGAAGATTTTTAAACCAATAGAGATACAATTAATAAAATTCATTCAATAAATGTTCTATAAAATTAATTAAATTGACAGATCTGTTTTTATTTCGAAATTGACTAAAATAATATAAATATTAAGATTAACTGGAACAAACCCTCAGACAAACAAAAAACAGCAATCTAAAAAGATTACAATGTGGCATACGAGGTATATTCAGGTAATAAATACCAAAATAATAATTCTTAAATATTTTCCATTTGTAGACCTCGATCAGTTATAATTTAATTATAATTATGGATAGCATCTAACAGTAAATAATGTAAATAACAAGGTAAAAGTTTTTGCACCCTTTTACTCAAAAACTTTTCACGTTACCATAATTTATCGCAGGTTTAACACAAGGTATCGTATATAGTACCTTGTGAACTACACTCATAAATTACTCAGTTGGTTACATATTGCAACCATAACTAGGGAACTTTTGTAAAATGGGGTTAAAATCAAGGAAGGCTGTAAATTATAACTCACCCTCTACACGGTGTCTCTACGATCGTAAATATATTCCTTTTTAATTACCCTATTTCTATAATTGACATTGAGCACGCAGAGTTTAACTTGAGCCGATTTAGGGGTCACGAATCGGCAACTTCATAAAAAGACGTGTGTACTTATATTATACGTAAGGATCTATACTTCTTTTTGACGTTTAACCTGTGTGTGTGTAGCTGCTGATAAACACCAATAAACAAGCCGATTTGTGATATTGACAAGTTACTGAATGGAGATTTCTGCAAAATCTTTTTGACGTCATGCGACCCTGGTAATTTAACATCTAACTAATTAAGCAATTATATCGTGGTAAAAAACGTTTTTGTTATCGGTTGTAGGTAAAATTTTTAAATATTCCACGAAATTCAATATTAGATCATCTTGTGTTACGTTTGCACACAAACTATTGTTATCACCGAAAAAAAAACACTGTCATCAAAACTCGATCATCAGATGTAGCGCCATCTATAAGTTTTTATTATTATTTTTAACTTTCGAATAGATAAAACAAATATGTATGAAAACTACATGCGTTTAAAATAATAATGGTAAATTGTTTTTAGTTTATTTATTTAACGCCGAATCTATTAAGTTAAAAAAGAGCTTAATTGTTAAGATTGAAGTATTTTTTTATTTACAATCTATTCGAATTAATTGAAGAGCAGAGTTAATTCCATCGGTTATACAGAAGCTCGTTCAAAGGAGTATAGCTACTTTGAACTCCACAAGGACTAGCTCAAAAGAGCACGTGCTATAATGAAATTAAATGCGTCTCTCCGTTGTATGAAAAATGGAAAAGATTTTCTTCCTACAAATTTCAATACCTCAATTTTTGTAGGGATAAAATCATAACTGAAGTGTAATATTGGAGCAATTTTTCTTAAAATTCTAACTGAAGCGATTATTATGAATAAATCTTTAAATAATGTGTTAGTCATCGTGAACATTAAGCCGTGTTTATAATTGTACAAACTTACGAATATGTCTTTAAATAATATGATAGTGATCCTATAACTTTATATCAAGTTTATAATTATACAAACTTATTTTTACCAATGCAAAACGATGAACAATTATATTGACATAATTTATCTGTATTAAATATTGAAGTATATTTTTCCATCAGCACATGCCAGGCGGCGCTCCGTCGCTAATTGAAAGTATTTAAAATTTTACACAACCCATCACTGCTTACCCGATTGATATGAAACTGAAGCAACGTTATGTAAATGTAATTAACATTCTGATCGTGTATCTTGTTATAGTGGTTGGAAAGATTTTAAATCTGTGAAATCAGAGAGATGTTTCGTTTCTGATCGTGTTTAACTTATTAAATAACGAATTATATTAATTTAATTAATATCCGATATTGGTCCGAATTTATTAATTCCGTGGTGTCCATAAGAGTAGGTATAGTTAGTGTCTGCAAATGTCTAAAGATATTATAGTTGAGAAAGTATTCAAAACGAATATAGACCAACATACTTCAAATTTCACTCCAAATTCTATGTATACTAGTCATGTATCGTTATGGCGTCACATGTTTCCTTAAACTGTCAAACTAAGAAGTTTGACAACTTTACCAATACCAAGTCTGTGAACAAGGCCAGTACTTATAGATTAGATTTCATTTATTAAATATGATATTATGTTTATGAACAAGGCAATTTATGAATAGACTAGATTTGATTAATTAAATGTTTTTGAATTTTGAAAATAAAGTAACACAGTGTTTTGTTGCAATTTCTATAACGGAAACTAACATTCGGGTGAAACTTATTTGATTCATTATAGATTATAGTGCTCCTAAATTTACATTTTAATTTAAGGCACCGTTGCTGACACAAATTATCTATTAGTGCACAGTTATATATTACTGCAGTGATTGGACAAAAATTAAGAATAATTATCATCATTATATATATTTTAGTATTAAAAGATACTCATTATTTCAATGGAAGTAAACTATTACATAGTAAGTATATAAGAATAGGATTAGTCTTGGAAATATTAAATCTACTTCTTTATACCTTAACATAATTCATATACTACAGATGATTACTAGAACGTTGTTTCTGTTCAGTAAACACGATAAAATTATTGCCTCTGGTTTGGTAAGAAAAAGAATTACGTAAAAATCGGGTGTACTGTAACGTGGTTTCCGAATTGGAATTACGAGTTCGGGAAATTCGGGAATTACGAGGCTCATTCTATTGTTTAGAAGCTGTGTCCAGCCAGTAGCTATTTTAATCTTTTTAAATTCTATAACATATCCGTGAACTACCAATTTACATTTGATAAGTGGAAAATAATCTATACGAGTTATCTTACTATATTATTGTATATTGTTAAAAGTGACATTTATATTACGGAAAAAATATTTTAAATTAATTATAATATTTCACAGTGACCAGGCATACAGGAATCAAAAAAGGTGAAGTTACATAAAAGCTTGTAAATACGCTTCGTTATGAAGTAGCATGTTGTTTAATCTATCTACTTTGTATTCTTAATTTATAGCCTGTCAGGCACCGGTCATTGCGGATCATGGTTAATTCCCGTTGAGTTACAATAGGCTTAACTGACCAGCCAGCCTGACCTCTGCCCTGTCTGTCGGTATTGAAATTAAACTCTTAATATACGTTTAATGAATTAATGACTATTAACCAAATAAAAATTCAATGCGAATTTGTAAATTAAGTTAAAATTTTTGTTGAAAAATATAAAACTGAGCTAAAAAAGAAAAATTATCACATATCGATGTCTGAGAAAAGTTTAAATCTAAGTGGAAGATATTTATGAATGAAAGTAAATTTTTTTATTGGGGCTACAGGTATTCATGAAGGCAACATATAGTTCATATATAGGTTATGATTTTTAGAATTTTAGCTTAGATGATAGAAGTCTGTTAACTCATTCGTTTGTTCCCGAATTATACAGCGTAGCGAATTGGGATGAAGAATTTACTAATCTGCTGTAGTAAGTTTGACGTGATATCCACCATGAAAAAAGAGAGACGAAAGAAAGAAAGTACAATATATAACTATAGTTTTAATGTTAATACGTATAAGGTCTAAAGTCGCCATTATTAACTTAACTAGACATTTTACACGTAGTACAATTTATAACAAATTTTTATCAGTCGTGTTTCATACGTACTTACAAATATTTGCATAAATATTATGACATTGAAATTAATTCTAATCGTACTTATCCATCGTTAGTTTATAGGTGTAATAAAGTACATACTACTTAGTTATAATTGTAATAAAATTCTGTTGAACCATTTCATTATAATATAAAGTTTCTGTAATCAAAGCGTAAATAAACACGCACAAGTCTTTAACTTAAGTACAGATGTTAAAAATTTCAGTACCTTTTCACCATAAACTTTTAATGTGTTTGTATTAATTTTTAAGTATACTAGTCAGTGCATAGTAAACAAAAATATGTCCCTTTGTTTAAATTCGATAATCTTAAAAATACGAATCGAAAATACTCATTATGAGGACTCTACAAAAGATTATCGGATTCGGAAGACGTTATGTAGTAACATAAAAAAATATCTTGTTTCGAATCGAGTTGTAAATCTAAACGACTGTCAAATCTTAAGTGGATTAAAACAACAAAAAACTTTTATAATAATCGGTCCAACCGTTTAGGAGTTTACGTTGATATGTGGACATAATTATGAATTATTTATGTAAGACTAGACTAATGGTAAGCAACTTTTTGTGACAACTATTTGATTATCCCATTGTAATGTTTCTGGTAAAAAAAATTATGTCGTATTTGTACTAGAAAATATCGTCCTGAAGTATTTCAGAAGTTAGGCACATGACCGCTGACAGAGGCATCTATCGAAACTCATGCTTCATAGATTTAAAACCTGTGTTTGATTAAATATCAACATTATTATATATAGCAAAGGGTGCTATTTAATTAAGCTTCGGATCGTAAGCTGCTGATTTTCATCGGCAATATTTTCATTATTTTGGCTTCAATTCGCTCCCCTACTCAATATGGTCTAATTTAATCAGACTTAGCTTTCTCAAGAACCGACTCTGGCAAAATATATACGTAAGAATTCACAATTACACTGGTAGATGTAAGCCTAATAATTTAATTAGAAGTTATCCTATTAGCGGATAATTGATTAATTACGTAGCAATAAAGATATAGATTACATTCCATGGTTTATAAGGTTTCTTAGAACATCCCATTTAGACTTACCTACAAAAGATTTCATGTTCAAATCTTATTTTTAAGGTATAAAAAATTACTTAATTCGCGTACATAGTCCACAAGACATGTTAAGTTGGCTAGTAAAAAAATCGTATATTTTCTCCTAATTGGATTAGTACACAAACACGCTAAGGCATGCCACAAATGTAATTAATCTGCCAATCCCCCGGACATATTTAATAATAAAACGAAATGTCGCCTCGCATTAATTAATTCTGCACTGCTGATTCTTGCTCATCGCTCACTTCGACAAAGTTGTATGTATAACAACTGCACCCTTTCCAAAGTACTTTTTCCGTTTATCCAGGCACCATTAAGGGCATGATCCGGTGGCTTGAACGGATAACTTATGGTCGGTCATGGAATCTGCATATAAATAGGAACGAGGTTCATAGCAGTGGGATTACGTTTCGCGGTAAAGTAGGGGATCGCTTTCCACTTCGTTACCATAAAGTTCCGCCAGTACAAAAATCTTTAGTATAATCACGTAATATAGGTCGGGCTATATACTTAAACAATCAATGTTTGTTTGTTTACTTGTTCTTTATAGACTCTGAAATGGTAGAAGATAGAACATAAATGTTTTTAGCAACTTTTTTCAGAATTCTCTGAAAAAGTTTTTGGTACCAAAATGATCGGACAAATGGTTGATGGGATACAGTCGAAAATGTTGATTTTTTGCTGATCGATCACACTAGATCTACCCATATATACCAGTTTATTTAACAGCATAATAATATGTGCTGACTTTTCTTCAAATTTGAATTTTTAATATGAGTAGCAACGCGCGTCGTGTACAGCTAGTATTCTATATATGTACATATCTTACCTTATATATCTGAAAAATAATCCTATCTTAAAAATATGATATATCTATCTTGAGTATACGTAAATAAATTGTATAATAACCTTTAGTATATGACTTTAAACTTGAGATTAATCTATCCGTAATAATATACAACATTTCATCATTTTTTTTTCAGACTTAGTTACGACCAGAAATACATCGTAGTCTGGATTTCACTAATTTAGATATTCAGGAGAGTAACTCTAGCTAGCTAGAATATAATCATATACTATACGTAGCTTGAAAAATGTTTAGTTTCAAATGTTTCGAGTTTACATAAAAGTAAAATACTGTGAGCTGAGCAGTACGTTTTAAAAAGATTTCTCCTAAACTTAAGTGAAAAGGAAATAAAAGTGTAAGATTAATCTTTAAAAACATCCAGATGACAGCTAGCTTTAAGAAGCTTTCTCATTTTGTAGTCTCCATATTCATTGTTGGTTGTATTGTGGAGTTTATTAGTTTCAGCATGTGCTATGTTTTGCATTCACATACAGGCTCTACGTTTAGGAAAGGTTTTATGGCAAAGTAAAAATTATAGCCTCGGGCCACAGTAAAATAAGAAACATTATAAAAGTGTGTATGAGGTAATTCGCTTTTACGGCGTTTTGCGGCAACAACTCTAGTACGGATAGCATACAAAAAATGTGATACACAGTAATATTTTTTTATATAGTATATTGCTACATCTATTTACCATGTAAGAGTTAGCAAATGAGTATTATTTAACTGCAGACATAGTTGAAATACTTTTGATATTTTTTTACGTGTAATTAATGAATTCGAGATTAGTTTACATACGTCATTCGATTCGATAGTATGTATGAGAATAAAACTTGGTATACCAACACTTCTGCCGATTGTCTAATATTATTATTATTAGGGGATTATCGCCAAATATAATTTTATATTACACAAATTTAATTTAAAAATTCTGGCGGCATCTGCAAGTATATTAATTTGATTTTGAAAAATACAGAAAATATAATTGATTCTGACTGTACCAACTGATCCCTCTGAAATAGAACAGTGTAGGGAGAAAGAAAAAAATAATTATGGGGCGGTTTTGTACAAATTTGATTTCGTCGCCTCGTTCACTGGCTCTATGAAATTAACCTCTGTTTTTTCCTTTGATGGGGATTCCATAGGATAGAAAACACGTTTCAGCTTTTACTTATGCCTTATATTTCCTTTTTAACCCTCTTTTGTGAGCATTCTTTTTGAGGTTTTGTTGTATTATATTATGTTTAGGAGATTTAGCAGAAAGCCATATACATATTCAGCTACTTCTGAATTTTTTACCGTACTCATATCTACTACAAATGTTATTATTTTTTATCAGTTTTATCAGGTAACTAGCTTTTGCCCGCGGCTTCGCTCGCGTTAAGAAACTTTCATCCCCTATTTTTTCCTCTTTTGGGTAGAATTGATCAAAATCCTTTCTTAGCGGATGCCTACGTCATAACATCTACTTGTATGCCAAATTTCAGCCTGATCCGTCCAGTAGATCACTAGATCTATCAACGCACAGCCCAAACCGCTGATCATACCATAGATCTAGTGATCTATCAATGCACCAACATAGTATGTCAGTCAGTCAGTCACCTTTGAGTTATATATATTTAGATTTTCCTGGTATACAATAAAAAATGTAACGTATACAGATGATAAATAATAACGCTACAC
>DWJN01005319.1:0-11582 GCA_018248895.1 Carystus phorcus
AATTTGTATTATATTGAATAAAACCTTCTTTATCGTAAAGCAGTGGCGAACCTAGTATTGAACTGCTCTATGATCGATATTAAAATTAGAAGAAAAAGAAACGTTTGGAAAAGAATTGACAGTTCAATACAAGCTTCTCGCCACTACTTCAAGACACACCGGAGAGAGAGCCTTTAATTTACAAACCCAAAAATATCTTTTAGGAATCGCTGGGATATAGTAGCAGGTACCACACCAGATAGTTCGTTACAACTATGTACCACTATGTTACTTAGGTAATTGATCAAAACGGCCAAGGTGTTTTTCCCGTTTGCCCACGCCCACCCCACTTTCGTAATGAACGGCCTCAGCTGTCTATCGTACAAACAGTTAATGAACACAACACCACTTGTTTCATAAGCGTCCAAATTAGCTAGATACTGGTAAACAGGGTTGACGAAAATAACTGCAGTCAAATGTCAGTCAAGACGAGTTAAGTTAATATTTCTCGTACATATTAAGTTTATCGCACGCTAAGCTTCAAGTATGGCGTGATGACTAAGTAATTAAAAGTAATTACCCAGTTGCTAAGTTCAGATATCTTCTGCATAAAGCCATACTCTATTCCCGTTAACACTAACCAAGTTCGGGTTAGTGACTTTAATCACGCGAATTTTAAACTTTTAGTTTGAAAAGATGTGGTTGCAAAAAATCAGTGTACAGACTCTTAAGACTAACTTGAAAACCGCTAGATTATCACCACGTATACTGTTAATCTTAATTTTAATATATATATATAAAGTACGAGTCACAGTGTTTGTCCGCGATGGACTCCTAAACTACCTAACCTATTTTAATAAAATTTTGCACACCGTGGGCAGTTTGATCCAACTTAAAAGATAGGATAGCTTACATCTCAATTTATAGTCGCAAAATGATTTTATTGCAAATTATTTGTTTAATATCTCTCGAAGAATTAGTTCCATAAGATTCTAATAGATGGCGGTGCAAGATAGTTAATTGACACAATTGCGTATGTAAACCTTAGTCACAGCAACGCGTGGCCGAGTATGCTAGGTTATATATGTTGCAGAACATCTGCTGGGTTAACTAGTTATATATATAAAACAATCCGAAGCGCCACCCCTGGCTTCGCAGAATACGCACACAACAATAATTCCTGGGAAGTGTCTGAGGAACAATCGACAATGCATGTTTTCATATAAATTGTTAATTTACAGTGTGAACTGGTGTACGTGATATAATGGCCGCTTGTGCAAATAGTACGCACAGCAATAACTCGTTAGTTGTTGTCTGTTCGAAATAAAAAAAACTTTATTTTTATAAAGGAGTTACAAAAATGTAATGCGATACAAGTTTTATAATGTAATTTATTTGATATGTGGTGTCATAATATTTATATTATTTCAAATGTCGATACACAATATCATTTCGAGTTCCATCTGTACGAAAATTATTTCAGTAAATAAATCAAAAAAAGAACTACGATAAAAACTGCTCCGAACAGGTTAGAAATTCCGTTTACAAAATATGTGTCACATTTTCTATACTAATGGATACCTATTTCAGAAATTTCTCAGCACCCAACTATAGAAACGGAAAATAAACTTGGGCTAACAATCTTGAAAGATCTAATTCTCAATAGTGTGCTAAAGTCTTCCAAATAACTACAATGCCACCGCTACGTTGACAACTTCTCCGTCATCCTATCTATGTATACTATCTGACAAACTCGAGTTTAGGATTAGGAACGATAAACTGAGATGACGAAACACCACATCAATCATATTCGAAAACAATGTGCCTTTCCTTATTATATTCTCAAATAGTTGTAACCGCCATCATACCTTGTACGTCCACACAATTATCAACTTCAAATCAACTCCGTATCAGGTCAGGGTAAGGGAGTTGAGCTCAGGATTCCCACGCAAGTTTCAAATTCCACTGCACGCTGGAATTCCAATATCTTATGGCATAACTAACACCTCTTCTTGTGTCGGAGTCGAGTTTGTCATTAGCGAGCGGACGCAACTCGAGGCGGCATCGATCAAGGAAATAATTGAAAATACCAACACACAGTGGACGCGCAAAAAGCCAATTAATTACTCCGCCGTACACTTTGTATACGCTGTAATAGTGCAGTGGTTTCAAATGCAAAGCGCCACACACGTGACTCCAGTTCGTATGAGTCACACAATCAATTTTCCAATATTATGTACTTTTCTAACTACGAAAAGATTACAATAAAGCTGAACCTGAATTTTTTGTACTCATAAATGTATCCAACGACTAGGTATGTAGAAAAATAATTTAAACAAGTATTATTAAAAAGACTTGGATTATAGATCGTGGTGTATGATGGATAGCATTATACATGTTGCCGAGTTATATTTGTACATAAAACAAGATAGTTTATAAATAAGAAACTCCGAAATATAATAAACTTACATTTTAGTCTCAAAACGATTATTCCATTTCAAATTATAGAATGGACTTCCAAACACCTCGTCAAGTTAAATGACAAAATATTACTCAGCATTGAACTCCGGCTAAAATTAATCCGTTGTTGGTAAAATGTTTCAGTGGCGAAACATAAATCCGATCTAGGCATGGTGTCATTAATCACTAGAGCAATTGTGAACAGCATAACTGTTCTGTCGTGTGTGACTGTCCGATTACAACCACATCCATCTACGTCGACCGACTAAACTAACGCAAGTACCTAGGTAGAAGTAGACATAAGACTTAGAAATGGGAATAAAAAATTTGCCCCCAAATGCAATCGATATATAAGAATTATGTTTGACTCCCTTAACCGAAAGGAGTACAATTAAGTGCAAATAATTTAATTATTTTTTAAAGTAAGTACATAGTTTAGCCTTAATTTTGACTGCAAATAATAAAGTGTTTTACCCAAAAACGTAAAATATTGGTAATTAGTCGTCCTGTCCTTTGATAAATTCAACGCTTTACGTTATGCTTCTTAAGGGGAAAGTATGTTGTTAAGTGAAAAGTTTTTCATGTTTAAGATCCTCTAAAATCAACATTAACGTTAATCATACATTTTATGAAATTCAAATGCACTTTCAATTTCGACTTCATGGTATATAAAACAATACAATTAACCGTCTTTCTTTATAAGACAAAAAGTTCGCCATAAATTAATTAATAAATAATAATAGACGATATTGAGTCATGGCGTGTATTGAAGCGAACGACGTCTTAGAACCGGTCTATTGTATGATGAGCTATTGTCCCGTATTATATAAAATGTCTGGCGCCTCACGGGTTATTTTGCAATACATCTGAACATGAATCATTTCATTATTTTATTTCGTAAGTATAAAAATTTGTAAGAAAACTTCAGACTATTGATCGCTCTATCAGATGTTAGAAATACTATAAAATTTATACGTTCAATAGCAGATGCCTTAACTGCTGTTATTAAAACTTTGAAAGTAAAGACCTACTAGAGCTTATCATTGTATTCAAGTCTTCATAATCCACCCTCAGTAATATGGCCGGTAGGTTATTTTCATTTATAGAAATCAATTAGAGCGAACACGATCCCGTCCGATAGATTCTTTACACTCTTCTTCACACAAATCATACACATATTTAATACATTCACATAATTAATACAGTGAAACATTTGCATTTTACTTTTTTTTATGTAACGAGCCACGTGATCGGAAACACAAGAAGCATCAGCGATACGTTGTCGGCTCAAAAAATAGAGAAGAAAGTAAGATTTAAAAACCAAAACACGAGGAATCGTTTAGCGCTTGACTCAAGCGAGAAGATGGTTACTAATCACTCTGACTTTACAGACAGATAATATTAATGACTTTATAAAAATATTGATAATATAATCTTTACTTGAAGACCTATCACCAATCAGACCAACTTCTGTCATCTCTTAAAACACATGCATGAGATTGGTGTGAGTATTATACAGCAGCATAGGAGCTCTAATTAAGGTCTGCACGCATCACGGAACTTTAGTCAAGTTGCAGTTCATATACGCGACGATACCACGATTAAACGAGTTAGAATGTTCTAGAAAACTGTTTTTATACAAGACACGCGTATCATTTTCCTATTTTACGGTCAGTAACCGTAAATTCGTATGCATCCAATAACGGTGACAAACATCGTCCGAGAGACCTTTGTACTGTGACCGATCGTTTTGGAATTCATCGGCAATAAATTAATGTCGCATCGTACGAAACACTATCACGCGATATATGCTAAACACAATAAATAACAGATTATTTTAATTAATGGACATAATATTAAAAATGTATGTTTCAACAGCCCTCGTCATCATTGTATTTAAGATTTTCGGTGTACGATAAATTTTAGCTTATCTTAGCTAAATTGACCGAAGATCTCAAAATAAACCGGATATGCAAAGCCATAATTAAATATTGAATTTGGAAAAATATTTATGTAATATCTGAATTGATTTAAAAAATAAAATGTTGTAATATTAAAGGTTACTATGGTGACCATTTATCTTTAACATATAAGCAACTAGCTTCCAATTCATCGTTCCCAGGATACTGTTCATCTTAATAAATATATAAAGTACGTGTCACGGTTTTTTTTCGCTATGGACTCCTTAACTACTTCACCGATTTTAATCAAATGTTGTACACCGTTTCCAGTTTGATCCAAATTGAATAAGATGAAGATAGGATAGTTTACATCTCAATTTATAGTCGCTATATTATTTCTCAAAAAGAATTAGTTCCATAAGATTCTAACAGATGGCAGTGTAAGGAAATGAATTGGCAAAATTGAGTATGTAAACCTTAGTCACAGCGACGCCAGGTCTGTTAGGTTATATTGTTGTAGAACAACGTCTGCTGGGTCAACTAGTATAATTATATAAACACTATATTCAATATTGACATCTTTTCTGCTTATATTAACCCTATCATCCATAAGAGCCACTACAATGAATGTCATTTAACATCAAATATTACAGCACCGATGACATTGTACAATTTAGACGAGTACGTTTAATTGAATAATAAAATACAATTAAGACTACTCGGGAAACAGCACGTCGAATACCGATTATAAGCGGCTATAATTACTCCAACGCAACCATAACGGATTCCAACAACACGTGCGTTACGAACTGGCACGAGGTAAAAAATTGTTACGTGTATGTGGGGCGCACTATAAAAATGGCAAACAATGGCCGCCAGGACGTGTGAAAGAAAAGCAAGCTTATTTGCGAAACAAAACACCGTGGAAACATGTCCGAAAGGGAACAGTGCACGCTTAGAACTATACATGAAACGGCATGATAATACTGTGGTCTGTTGTGAAACCTCATGAATAGAATAGTCGCGGAAGAAATGGCGTTGTGTGCGTAGACTCTGAAATCTACTATGTAGTTGTAAATATTTTGTGTGCGTAAACACTAAATGGAGACTGAATTATTCAGCGCCGCAGTCCCACGTACTGATTGTCTTGCTAAACAATCGAACGCTTTCTGTTAAAACGAATATTTCACAAGTACACGGTATAAATTGTACGAACAATAAACACAATATAGCAAATCTACAGTTATAGTAAGCACATCACATTTTATTGAAAATAATCAATCAAGACAAATTAACTGAATATGTCAATGTTAAAAAGATAACAATCCCATCTAATCAGATGGAACTAATGACAGAGCTAGTTGTAACGACATGAAGACCCATCTCAAATTATGGACTTTCATTTCGATTTTCAACTCTATGTATAACTATCGTTAAATAAATGGCGACAAACATCAGAATCACCGTCTGAGAAGAAAAATCTGTTTTAATATCAGTGTTTTTATGTTTTGGCATAACATGTGGTCATCCGCAAGTTTACATATAGTATTAAATACTTATATTAAAGGATATTGGAGTAAAACGGTTTTGTATTGTAAATAGTCGACAAACGCGCGATACTTTAATAGTAAGTGGTCACGGCTGTTAATAAGGACCTGTAGCTCTAAGTCCTTAACATAAATGTTAAGTTATTTTTTGTTAAACTTCTATTATGACGCATCAGTTTAGTCTCCTTATCATACAATTTACTTACATTCAGTATAACACTTTTCTTGGTTACTTTCTGTTTATTACCTGAAAATAGAATAAAAGCAATTATTATTTATTACAAAAATAATAACAAATATAAAGAAAAACAAATAATTTTGCAAAAATCATTACACAAAGTTTATGTAATATTATTATTCCAGAAAATACTTATTTATATAATACAAATAAACAGAACAATGTCTGTCTCACAAACGACAATATTAATGTTATCATCAATTTAATGTAATAACATTCAGAATCTCAGTCGTATGGGACGCTACATTCATCTACCGTTATCAAAATTATATAGTTTCAAATAACACGACGATAAATCAAAACGAATACCATTAATCTTAGCATACACGGTCTCCGGAATACGCAGAAGATAGGAGATGCTCTATTTAAACATTGCGCATACGACCCCAATTGGTACATCCCGTTCTAAGAATCATATAATTTACTGCCTTAAATAGGCACGTGCGTGGAGAAAAGTCAAATTATCTACAATATCTTGAACTTGTTTTGTCTTTTGTTATCTATGAAAAAAACAAAGCTAGAAAGAAATTGAACACTACTACGAATTAACCACTATGTATTAATGCGTAAGTGAACTTGACATTTTTGAAAACATTTGACCAAATTTAACGATGTATAGCATACGAGCCTGATGTCATCAGAATTGAAACGAGTTAATACAAACTTTTTAATAAATATATTTATTTTGTGTGATTGAAAAGCAAACTAGCATAGCCACCTGGTGAGTACCTAGTTACAGTCGCCTATGACGCCATTAACGGGTCGCCCTGAAAATCAGTGGTTGCTAGCTTGCCACGGCCAAATATGCGTGCCTCCCATTTTTGTCTTATGATAAAAAATAAATATATTTTTTTCCCTCTTTTTTTCTATGAATGAATCGTTGCCGGCCTAGAAGGATGATAGGAAGGTAAATTTAACACGATTACTATGACACGGTATGGACAGGATATTACGTATTACGTGCGTATATATTACGCTACGTTACATTTACGTACATTGCGGTATAATATGGTTAAAAGCTACATGTCATTGTATCATGGACGCGATCGCAGTTTGGGGCGCTGGCGAGTGCAACGGCAAATTGTATGCGGGTCATAACTCTTATTAAACTAATGGGCCGACGTACAAATTATTGCACCCGCCACGTTCATTGTTAACAAGACCACTTAGTCGAATTACTGCTATCCGAACACCGTTCGTTGTTATGGAATTATGTAACGCATACTAAATGCCGTTTGTAAATAAGCATTTATTTTGGAGATGTCATTGTTGTATTAACAACGCGAATTAACTCGCCAAAGCAAAAAATATGCATTTACGGTAGTGTAACGTATAGTTACTCAGTGGGATGTCGTATACGAGTAAATGTACAATTTGTAACCAATAATAATTATGTTTTCCAAAATAGGTGAGGCATTCACTTTAAAATAAGTAATTATATGTAAATAGGCAAATAGTTCACAACTATTCTGTCGATATACAACTTTAATTGAAGTATAATAGTACAAAAAAAGTGTTTAAATTTGCAAATGGTTTTACCCTTAAAATCTAGTGTAGAAAAGTCTATATTTGACCGCTGAGAAAACACTCGTAATTACAATAATTTATTGTACTGATAGCAACTTTTATTAAGTGTTATTTTATCCGCCAGCATGGAGGTAATACCTGAGAAGAGAGAATGAGGCATAATACCTGCACAACCGACAAAAATCAGATTATCTTTTAATTTTGAACGCAGTAATGGGTCCGGATATGACTATTTTCTAAGGCTTTGTAGAGGACGCTGTTAGAAAATAAGTGAAATGTTTATATTTATTTCGTACGCGACACCCAATGTTTTGGCCAAGCGCCTACGTGAAGTAGTGCCAAACAAGGGGGCCCGTCATGAAAATGTATGTTCAATATTAAAGAGATAAACTTTTATTATGTCTTGAAATATGATACATATATCATTTTATGTCTTACATACTATTATCTACATATATACATGTAATTAAACTGTAACTGGTCGCTGTATGTACATACATGGCAAATACATATATTTAAAAAATAATGGGCGCCTTTATATAACGCTAGAGAATCCAAAACTTCTTTTTTTATTATGTCTGTATGTTTGTTCACGCTAATCTCAGAAACGGCTAATCCAATTTGAATGCAGGTTTCAGGATTATATTGTGATGGCTTTTACTTCACTTTTAGGTGTTTTTTCATTCAAATCGGTTAAGAATTAAAGAAGTCATGTCAATTTATGTTAATCATTCATTGACTGTTAGGCGAAATGAAGTTCTATTGTTGTGTTGTTGTAGTTGGTCTGGGCACGTAGTTTGTAATATTTTCTTAAGCATGTCCCGTTTAAACAGTATATAAACGAACACGATCAAACAGTACCATTAACTAGACGACGATATTGTTTACATCATGCGGTATACGGGGGGCAATGTGCCCAAAAGTAAACTTCCAAAGCCGGATAGGTGTATAATGATCGATTACCTATATTGTTTTACCATTGCAATCCATCATAGGACTACTTTGTATTGGGACAGCCTGGACTGACCCCAATCCTGGGTCAGAAAACCGGGATGTTATAAGAAGCTGCAAAAGTCGGCTTCTCCTGCTTGGTTTCGCATGAAGACTTTTTCTTTGACTCTGGCTTTTCTCCTCCGGCTTTTTTTTCTTCTGGCCTACCTTAACATAAATACGCTAAGTATGTAGAATTTTTTATCAAGCCGTGGATCAGATTGATATTGTCTATCGATACATTAGATATTGCTATAGGATTAGCTACTGATTACTACATGAGTAATTCCTTTAAAAATATAGTGTTTTAGAAAATACTATTAAAATTATTGGTTGTAATAGTTTTTAACTTTCGTTAAGTGAGCTGAAACTTCCTAAGATGAAATGACTTTTGTGATACACCTTTTCATGAAGCCTGCCTGGACATCCACGGTAGAAGCGTACTCTTACTCGAATAAGCCGGTAAAAGATAGTGTTGTTTTCTGGCTAGGACCCTGAGACCTATTCTTTTTAGTTTATTTATTTAAGATACATCATCGACTTATCACTATACACTTAATACCGTTGGTTCACTTTATACATGTAGTATGACAATGTTCTGAGTTATGTGCCTTTACAGGTGTATACATACATATACTTTTTTACCCAGCTAAAAATCAGTGATAATTTTGTTATGCAGTCCACATTGACCACTTAGCATCACACAACTGGCTAGTCAACTCATTTGCTATTTACATAAGAATATACTTGGCAAGATCAAATATGGTCAACTTTAATTAAACCCTTATTTATAAATAAACAATACAATCGAGTGATAAATTAGCAACATAAAGATTACTAATTAAAACACACCGTCCCGTAATGAACGTTGGGAACGGGGGATCAGCTCCATGCCAAAAAGCGGTGTTGCCAAGATAGTCGTGTTCCAATAACACACAACATTGTGCTGTTTGGGCTTTATATGAATAAATTACCTTCCACACAAAAGTATAATCACAGATAAAAGCGCTTATTTCTGCCCGGGACGTCATTGTCCCAAAATAATTATTTGTGCGGTCTCATTATAAATTACCTAAATTAACCCTTGATTTCACGCGCGTAAGAAAGAAATACGAGACAGTGGAAGTACATTTAAATACATACTTCATAATCCGTGCAATTTTTAAGGAAGTCCTTGTACAGAATTTTACATTGTAGCATGAAAAAAGTACGTTTACTCTTTATTTTAACACACGTTAGTCACGAAGCGTGCTAATTAAATCCATCGAATAAAACAGTAGTCTCCGTAATTTTTTCTTGTCAATACAAGACTATTGTAATTGCACTTGTTGAGAAAAAATACTACATTGAGCATAACAATCCATTATTGTCCCAGTTTAAGGGTCGAAAGATAAATAGAAAACGATAGTCGGAACAGAGTATCTCCAAAATTAAATAGTAGTCAACCGAACGTATTTGAAAATATTATAAGAAAATGTGTTCTTCACACTTCTTTATTAATTATACGTTAATGCTTAAATACGGTCCCACCTTATGGTAAATGGTTATGTAGTTTTTTTGGGTCATAAAGCGCATTAGCTTAGTAAATGTATTACTAAACGGTTGGTAAAAATTTGAAAATTAAATAAATCACCTAATAAAAAAAAATACGTTAAACAGAGTAGTAACCAGTATACTAAGAATTAAATTTTGTGCTTTCCTTATTATTGAAATAAAAAAATGCTACATGAATAACTACAGCTGCTTTTTAATTTAAAGTTTGGAGATGTAATTGGTAGACCGCCCACAGCTTCGAAAGTAAAAAGTAGATGTTAGCTATAAGTTGGATACCCCTGACTTAGTAAAAGTCTAAGGACTTTCAACTGGTTAACATCATAGACATTCAAAGAATGTTATGTTTGACAGAAGCGAGTTACAAGCAGGTCATTTATAGAGACGGGTGCAAGTTTCGAACTGTAAATACGACAAGGATGGGAAAGCTAATGTTTCACAAGGCGTTGACCAAACAAATATAATGTCTAAAATATTTAAAAAACTAACTGTGCCCGCAACTTCGTGCGCAACGTTTAACAAAAAAGTTATTGTTTAGTTTGGAAATTTCACAATAACTTATAATTCTAAAATAAAAGTAGCCTAAGTTACGCCTTATTACATCTGCTATCTTCTACCAGTGAGTCACGTCAAAATCAGTCCAGCCTTTCCAGAGATTAGCCGGAACAAACAGACAAACAGACAGAAAGACAGATATACAGACAAAAATTGAAAAAAAAAAAAAATTTCTATGTATGAACCGTGTACCTACACATATGTACATGCATTTTGTAATAAGCAGTTATTTTAATATTACAAAGAGACACTCCAATTTTAATAATTGTATAGATGTGATATTCGAAAATTAATAACAGACACGTATTATTCTCCCAGTTACGAAATCCGTCGAACATTCGTTTACTATGTAAACATTGAACGTACTTTAGTAGAGAACACAAACAAAGGCAAGGCCTCAATTCACGTGACCAGGCCTCATGGAGCCCTTGACCTTATCGTGCGTCCGTTACGTCAACCAAGGTCGACGGTCGACACCACCACGCCACCATCAATCGATCACACACCGTCAACGGGCTTCCACGAACCTACACAATTGTTCTGAGCAGTAATGGAATACGTCATTAGTATAATAAAACGATGACGGTATTGTCATGCAAAAGTAATATCGCCAATAGAAAAAATAGCTATCATTTCCATGTTATATAACAACCACAATAATGTAAAGAACTGGACATTAGAAACTACAATTAGGTACATACTAGAATAAAATAACAGTTGATAGAACGTATAATAAAGTAGATAAAGATATACTTGCACACTAACACGCTTTAACTAACGTTAATCATTGTGTATCTCTCCGAATGTGAAATATCAGGCACTCCCAACATGAAT
>DWJN01005320.1:0-11582 GCA_018248895.1 Carystus phorcus
GGGGTGAGTATCCGAACGTCTTTTTTATTACACAGTTTTATTAACTTTGTCCTGTTTGTTTGTTTCTTTAGGTCAAATTTAGTCATTGAAGTTTGAACCCGTCTTGACTGTTTGATCTGATATTTGGTACACACCTTTGGTTTTGGTGACATTCTATATCATTGTAAATTCAAGATGACCGCCGCTACAAGATGACCGGTTACATATTTTTCCAAACTACCTCAGTATGGGTATCAAATGACAGGGCTTGACTAGAATAGTATAGTAGTACACTATGAAAAAGATGCAAATCCAATATGGCAGCCAACAAAATGGCGAATTAATACATTTATTACATTACATTTATTTACAAAAATGTATTTAACATACATTTTTGTAGGACCTTTTTAATATGAATATCAAATTAAAGTGATTGACTATTGGAATACTGTACGTTATAACCAATTTCAAATCTAAGATTACCAAGTTCCTAGTAAGTTCTCTCATAAATTTTTTGGTATTTATTTTACATTTTATCCTAAGTAGTTCTTCTTGATAGGTTTATAATATAGGTATATAATAAATAGCTATATCAACAACGATATAGCTATTTTCTTTTCTTCGCAGTTTTGTTGACACGGTTTCACTAATAGTCAATTACTTTTTACCGTCGGCAGCCGGCGAGATCAGTTGGCAACGCACATTGTCTGATAGTTCCGGATGTGTCGACTAATCTTCGTTTCCGGAAAATGGCACAGTCCTGGCGTCAATGCCCAATCGTTTTCGGGTCGCACAGAAATAAAAGTTGTCTCTCTTTAACTTTTGTATCAGATTTTGTAGACTCGTAAGAAGCATAATGTTATTGTATGCGTCCGATTGAATTTCTTTTCTATATAACTTTTGGTAGAAATTTGTACTTATTTAAATTTCTGCCTCGTTCGGAATCGAACATGAGATCTTTCGAAGCTTTCGGCATGTGAACCATTGCGCCACACGGGTCATTATTAACCGAAATCATTATTTGTTAGCTTCACTTAAGATATAATAAGTCACGTATGATAACCCAAACGAATTCTGAGCATTTACGATACAAAAAAAACATCACTGCGATCGACTTGATTCGTCGCAGTACCGTCGATAGGAATTAAATCATACACCGGTAGGGTTAAACACAACATTTTTCTTTCCAAAGTTATCATCATTCAACGTCAGTCTGTAATGAGGGAGGACTTCTTGGTCTCGTGAAGACGAAAAACATATGAGTACGTAAATCGGATGAAATTATTCACTCACGCCCATCGACTTGTGTACGCGGATTTCGATTGATGAGTATAAAAAATGCTTGAAAACTTGCGGATTTGGTTAATTAAGTTATTCCAGGTTTGTTTATTTCCTTATTCATTTTGTCAGTATTAATTATTTTCTTTAAGTAAGACTTCTCTTTAATCGTGTTTGAGAAATAAATTTATTTTTAATGTTTTTTCGAAATATCTAACAGGACCGGGAAATATTTAAATGCAATTGTATTATAAAAATCTACATACTGTTCTAAATATGTCGTACAAGTATCTAAGTTAGTTGAAATTAAAATAAACGCTGATTGCCTAATTAATGCAACTACAGAAATTATTTCTTTCAAAAATAGCTTAATCTTTGAATCAAAAATGCTTGAATCGACATACATAATTCTATTGAGTTATTCCGGTCTGATCCCGATTGCGAGGAAAACTTAAAAAGCAATGTTATCATGTGACTGTATTTTATAAACAAAGAGTAATTTATAATTAAAATATTTACGTTGGAAGCTTTGATGTTATATTGCATATAACTTTTTGTGTAGTATCTCATGTCAGTTAAGTCAAGTTTGATTGGCGGATGCCCGCGGCTCATCAAATCACTGTTATTATATTATGCTTCTGACTTCAACCTCATCTGCAATTGATTTTTATCGTGACGATAATATTATTCACCAGATAAAAATGATAGCTTATAATATCCGCAACTTGTAATTATTTAGATGCTATCTTCAATTTTCTGCTATATATTTTGATAAAATATATTCAGATTGGATTAATTTCAAGAAAGGCTAAAAGATTATTGCATAACATAAGTTTTAACCGTAAAAGTTTAGTTGAGCTGTCGAACCGAGGATAATCTGACGTTTCTATCGTCGACCGAGATGAAACCAGACGTTTCTGCCGCAATTTACGACCTAACTTTAGCACATTATTTTTCTTATCTCCCACTTTGTAATACGCCGTAATCTATGCTTAGAACCCAAGCGTCCTCTTCAATATAAATGCTACGTAATGTTTATAGAAACGTT
Organism: Carystus phorcus; assembly: GCA_018248895.1. Taxonomy (NCBI): domain Eukaryota; kingdom Metazoa; phylum Arthropoda; class Insecta; order Lepidoptera; family Hesperiidae; genus Carystus; species Carystus phorcus. Next base: position 2,306 of record DWJN01005320.1, read on the forward strand.
CAAGTTAAGTAGCATTATATATAAAGTACCAATTAGTACTAATATGTATTCATGAGCGATCTAATAAGATAAAGCTTAAGGACAATGTTTTAGCAGTAGCATGATTCCTGTTTAAAGGCTTGTAAAACGCGCGCGCCGTGGGTGGCTTACGCTCAGTCGGCTTATCGCACACCGTTCTTAATGACAGCTATTCGGTAATGGGCGACTAACGCAAGGAGGTACGTTTATGATAATTAGTTCGATCCAGTATTTATTCGACAGGCTTTATAGGCCGCCCTTTCATCTTGCTTCTTGTTTATTAGTATTGCCCCCGCTTTAAATCCGGTTCTCTTTAAGCTAATTAGACTTTAATATTAAACCTTTTAGATACCAATTGTTGAATTAGAATATGCTTTTATACAATTATGCATTTGTAATAACACTTAAAAATCTATTTCGTGTGATGGTTTGAACAATAAAGACGATAATGGCTTGAGTGGAAATAAAGATAGAGGGTAAAGTTGTATCAATTTGTCTGATGGCCTCGCGACTACCGAAAATGTAGTATGTACCGTCATTAGAGGTAATCGAGGCAATTTTTCACACATTTTTTCAACCGAGACCGTGTATACTTAGAGCATAATTCATTTCCTTCAGCATGCAAAGAAAAAAATGATTGATGCTGGATGTATAAGTTTTTACCGAAATTGCGACATGGTTTTATGGAGTCATTAAATATTATTGTACCTGCACGTTGGTGGCCTAACAAAAAATAAATAGGTGTCTTGTAAAGGTATAAAAAACTTCATCAATTGTTTGTTAATGACTAATATAATAATAGTGCTGGCGATATGTATGATCTATAAAAAGTTGTTCGATAAATATGCGATTACAAATAGGTAGATACAATGTTCTCAACTTTTTACATTGGAATCGATCAAAATCTCAATGATATAAAAAATGTATCAGTACTAGCAACGGAAATAATAATACCATGGCTGTATTATTATTTTTTTACTTCATTTTTTTTGATATTTTAAAGTAGTTATAATATTTTACTTGATATGAAAATAATATACAAAGAATGTCTCTATCAAATTTGCTTGTATCCTATTTAATTTTCGAAAGTAGGCCGCCTCCAGTAAATTGAATGGGTTGAAACCAGAGTAAATTACAAATGTATCTCCAAATCAATAAGCCAAAATAACGAACTGATTAAAGATAATTGAATGATTTTTTTTTGGATAAATTAATAACATTGAATATTTCGCTTCATATACCTAACATTTTTACATTTCATCTTTGTTTTATGCACATATTACAATTTACTTTTTGTCAGTCTCGAGCTTTAATTAATCTTTTATCATGACAATTTGTTTGTGAAATTATTTTTAATTTGTAGCAATTGATTCATAATTAAATAAATTAAAATTGATAAAAGATCTTGCAATAAAATTTAACGATATCGATAAACGGTAGGTACTCCGGATTTCATATGAACAGGTTTTAAACCGTCTTACCGTGATAAACGTTGATCGTTTATATAGAACGTTGTCTTACTTCCAAGTGGTCAGCTCCGAGAGATAGCTAATTAAGAACCTAACCTCAACCCGTTGGCCTAAGACTTGGTAATTTTGAACTAAATGCGCTTGTCCTTCGAGATAACTAGATTTACTTTGAGCATAGCTTGCTGCGAAGGATGCTTTTAAGGCACCAATTTATAAAATATAATTTAAGAACGACGTTATAACTCCGTAACACTAGGAAATTGTTCTCACGCTGAAGTGTAGCGTATGTTAACAAAGGGTACTCTCTATTTAATTTAATTTCTTAAAAAAATTTAAATAAGAATTTGTTACTATGCAAATAAACTAAAACAAAACAGTTTTATCTTTTTTTTCCTCTATTTGTCAACTGGGTTTTTTATTTATTTGTTTTGATCGTTTTGATGAAATTTTAGTGTTAAAATTATACTTCTTTTTTTATTTCAATACAATGGCACTGAATTGTATGTTTTGGGTTCCATGGAAAACATTATAAGGACACACAGGCAGGCTAAGAACAGAAACTTAAACTCAATATTAAATTTTTTCCTCACTGAAAATAGAACCCAGGACAAACCGGCATGATGATAATTGCCTCAAACATTGATTTTTCATAAATCAATAATGATTTTGTTCGACAATTTTGATATCATAAATTTGTACATTTTTTTTGCCTTTCAAGTCCCTATATTTCAAAATCCGAATACTGTGGATATACAAACATAATGAAAATTATGTTATAATATTAAGTTCTATTTACATCAACAAGCATCTTGTATGGGTAATAAATAATAATACATTTAAGATGCAGGAAGATGTAGATTTGAAATATTGAATCTAAAATAATGATCATTATTCAAACACGTATGGGCGATGCAAATAATTTTCAGCTAAGCGAGCAATATAATTGAGAATAATGCAAAGTAAATTCAAAATTGGCACACAATAGAAGCGAATATGGCGTGGAAGGCGCATTAATATTCCTAGCCTATTGAGCAGTGATACTCAACCTTCAGTGAACTGTATGCTAACGGTTAATAAATAATATTTTTAATTTAAAATCTAGGACAGAGGATAGAATCTTAATTTACATAAATTATACACAGATACCACTTTTTTGAAATATGTAGAAAACTCTGAAAATAGACATAAGACTAGAGGGATTACATTAGCAAATTTGTGATATTTACCTACATCTAACTATTTTACCCTCTAACCCAGTTCGCAAAAAATAATATATGTTTGTGTAACTACAACCACGAATTCGTTGTCTATTAACCGTTTCTTTACACTACACTAGTTACATAACTAGATAAATTTAAATTACATAATTTAAATACGGTATTTATCATGGTTTAGATTTACTATTTTGCTTATAACGGTTATATAAGAGGTATAACACTTATGCTATACCCGTCAGGTCACCGAACTTCTCCTAAACGGGTGAAAATATTTTGAATACATTTTTCGTTTGTGTTTAAATTGTTCCTACAATGTTTAATTATTATATTTTATTAATGTTCATAATATTTATTAAGGATAACATTACAATTCATTAATCAGACGTATTGCATTAGCGTCGGTTTCATCAAGATCAAGATCAACTTCAATGATCTTGCATGAAACAGATACAATTATATTTCTTTCTTCTATACATCCTTTTACGAAATACCCACCAATATTATGAAGTAAATCTCTATAATAATTATTAATAGTTAACGAGTAGTTAGTGGTAAATTCCGTCAAACATTTACCTGCTATATTAGCCAATGCTAAGACTTGAAACGTCAATACGTTTCAAGTCATATAAACTAGACTTTGTTTAACTTTTTAAATTGCTCGCTAGGTAATTTTATATAAGGATACACTAACCAAATACACCATAAAAGTTGAGAGCCAATATTAGTAGAACATATCAGCATGCCGGGTGTAGTGCTCGGGGAATCGTTATTACTCTCAAAAATAGAGTACTCCGTCGCATACGAGTAACATTTTCTACATTATCTTAGCATATTCTTATAGTTGGATTCCGTTAGTATAGAATATCATGATTTGTTTCTCTTTTTTTACTTATTATTAGTTAATACTGACTACTATATATTAATAATATGTACTAGGTACTTTAAATTTTACACTACTATTTACTTCTTTATGTGTTTTTTGTTATTTATTTCTTTGCCTACCTCACTTTTTCGCCAACACCTAGGGAAATAATGGTCCTTTTTTAAATATTAACACGCTATAAATTATTTTCTTCTTTGAGATTGTTTTAAATGATTATTGAATTATTTAAAAATGTTTAGTTTTCGAATTAAGAAAGAAGTTGGAATTTGATTAGGAGTGAAAATATCTCTCGTGTAAGTACTACTATTTATTTAGTAATACCTACCTATTACCTACATAGATAATAATTCCAGTATAACAGTTCCATTGCCAGGATTACGGTGTAAGATATTGCCAAACGATCACACAACGATCAAATACTACAGTCTTTATTTTATTGTTTTAGTCGTAGAAGGGGGTGATCGTTTTTTTACTCGGGCAGTTACGCAACACTTGGGGTCACCAATTTAAATTGCGACTTACCTTCAGGTACATCTATTCCTTTGCCTACTTTATGCATAAAAGCGCCATTATATTAGAAAATAATTATGTGTTAGTTAAACTTCTTGTTAAACATAAGCGCTCAAAGAAAAGATGTAAATGTTAGAGCCTCAAAGTATAACAAGTTATTTTAATCGTAACTCCAATTATTTCTGTAGTAATAAGTTTTCCCGCATAATAAAAAACGGTAAAACTGCCGCATGCAACGGGAAATGGAGCATTGTTTTTCAGACTTCCCGATAACAACATAGGTTTAGATTTTATTTTATTGTGAGACGCCGGCGTGAATCATTGAGGTTTACGATGCACATCCCTCTTTATTTCCTGAAGGAGGCATGCGATTCGGTTCCCATTTATTGAAATAAATCCAGAATTTACTTCATAAACAGACCGGTATCACACCAATTCTTTCTTGGGTTAACTTTCTGTAACCTGTTGTATTTTTGGGTCATCAAATATAATTTTAACAGTCATTTAGACGAAAGTTAATAACGTTTAATATGAAAATAATACTTGCAAAATACTCTTATATTTGGTATTATTATATATAATCATGATAAAAATACAAAAAAACAGGATATATTCAAACATCAATACAATATTATATGACATGTTCATATTATGCATCCCATTGGAAGTAACAAATTAATTTACATATTTAGTTTCTGCTCAGTAACAGCAAAAATTGTTATATGCATTTTAATTGTAATACATATTCCACAACATGAACAATCGTTACATTTAAAATTATGGTTGCTTTTAATAACTTTAAAATCATACCAAATGTAAAATGCAATACGGATAAATGTAATGTTATTTTATTTGAATAAGTGACAATAAGTAGAATAATACGATAAATATCATCGCTTTTTGGAAACATCGAATTGGGTTCCAGTTTCGTATCAAGGGCAATTAATTAATTAAAATGTACCTGAAATCATCCTGTTATGAAATGTATATTAACTGGTGAATTGGCATTGTTAAATTAACTATCAAAAAGCTGATGCGACCGAAACTGCGGACCTTACCATCATAGTGCAGAATCAGCAGCCTATAAATTTCCCCTCGAAATGTACGTGCGTGCGCGGTACAGGAACAATAATAAATAAATTTTATGTGTGCTTCGCATATACCCTTGTTTCAACATTTATTTGTACTACCTAGTTCCAGTTGCATTTTATTCTCGTTTTATTTCGTATGAACAGCCCGCTTGGTGTATCATCAATATTTTTTTCAACATTAGAGTTTACGTTGGAATTAAAATTGCATATTACTCTTCCAAACGGGTATTAGTGTTTTTTTAACGAATGCTGAACGAAAGACCATTATTTTTAGTAAGTTACTAAAGTGAATAATTGCCATTGTTATTCGATTTGACAATTAGGTATCCTGGATGGTTCTATACATGTATGAAAAACAATTATTCGAAGTTTAAGTCCTGGTTTTGAAATCTATGGTAAATAGAAATAGTAATGAGTTGTTAACGAAATATCAAAAGCTGTGCAACCGAAAAAAGTAATATAAATTCGAAGTCAGCCTTTAAAAAAATCTCTAGAAAAGAAGAACGTGTAACCAAATGATGCTAAAATAAATTCGATGTACGCTTTGACTGTAAGGAATTTTTAAGCATTTTATAATCTTTGTTAGTAAATTTTGAATCTTTTTTTAATGTGTGAAAACGGCTTTCTTTAATATTTGAATTAACGATTCGTTTATAATTTAATTGAATGCGTGTAAGAAATTAAATTAGCATAGGTTGTTGTTAATAATTAATTATTGCTTATAACATTTTTAAACACTCGTATTCTTTAAAACTATCTCGAAATTTCTCCACATCCGGTGTAAATATTTACAATTTATTACGAACAGTGCATTCACAATTAAGCAAGACCTGTAAGCATTTGAGAATATCAAGTGATTGCAGATCTTTTTGTACTGGACGCGATTTAGTTTTGAAGTTTCAGAGCACATCCCCTTCTTTGACTCTTATCACGGTTAGTTAGGTGCGCCTCGGGAGCGGCTCCGTTTGTATAAAAGTGAGTGCCCTTTCTTTGAATATTGCATTTGAAGTCTGCGAGTTTGGCTTATCAGAGCCGTAGGGGAGAACGGTTGATCTTTCTTTAGGTAAATTACGTTCTCAAGAGACAAACTCCAAAGGAAGCCTTGCCTTTAACTCAAAAAGATAAACTTTCAGTGTTTTAGACCTTTCTTTCTTGACCTGAAATGTTAAGGTAATAACTTTTCACTAGGTTTTGATATAAACAGATACTACTATTTTATAAATCGAGATATACATATTAGGCTCAATTAGTCTCAAAGCTGAATTAGACTGCTTATTTTAATTTTATTCCATTATGATACAAGTATTTAAACTTACGTAGATATTTCAACGCGATATACATTATCTCATCATGTTAAGTAATTATAACGTACTACAAAGCTAATAAACATGAAACTTATATCTCTAGAAACAACATAGGTTTTTGTCTAACATACATACATACATAGTTGTTTCGAGTGAAGGCACTAAGGTAGAAATTTCACTATTGAGACCAGCTCTTATTTTTCAAATATAAGTATAAAAATATAATATGATATGAGAACTGTGAGTATATCTAGAAAGTTTCATTAATTGAGGTTAAACCAAAAATTTAAAACGAACGTACGATAACTTAATTTGTAACTTTTTTTAGTATTTTAAATATAGTTCAAATTCGAGGCGATTTTTTGCAATTAATATGTAATTTATGATACTTTGTATGAACAGGGTACTTAAATAATGACAAAATACCAAGATGCACGTCTTGGTTTACAAATAGAGCCATTAAAAAGTAACGAAACGTGAATGACCTCAACATACATGATATTTTAAAGTGAAACAAGCCCTTAGTAAGTATTTATGAGTCATTCCTTGAGATTTACAATGTCTCACGCAGTTTTACCTCACAGCCGTACCTGCAGAGGACAAAGGGAAGGTAGAAATTAAATTTTCAAGGAGGAATTGGCAAATAAATAATTCATTATGTACGAGATGAAGGTTCCTAGTATTGTACGTTAGCATATTTTAGCTCATATCGTAAAGCACAACAAATGACAGTACTCGTAAAATTTTATGCCTTGTACCAAGTCGCAGCGTTTCAATTACAATTACAAATGATTACAAAATATTACAAATTTTCACTTTCAAGTGTCGTAACGTCTGTAAGAACGTCAATGCTTACAATGTTTGACGTTTATTTTTATTCTCATACTTTATTCATCGTCAGTTAAAGATGCAAATGGAATGAATTTGTAATTTCTGTTGATTAAATTTGTTTAATCGACGAGAGCTCTGTTCTGTTGGTAGTGACCCAGCGTGCAGTCTCGGGTCTCAAAATTGACCTTATGATGTAGCAAATTTTATTTGACAGATAAATTATTATTACGCTCTCTTTTTTATGTTCTTGCTAACGCACAACAAATAAAAAATATATAGTCACAGTAGAATCCTGGGATTTAAGTGAATGTTCGTTATCTTTGTTGTAATGGTTTCGATTATTAATAAATACTAAGGTTTAGAAGATATAATAATTGTTATCGGGAGCGATATGTCTACTAAGCTTACTGCAAAAGAATGCAGTAGCATTCGTGTTAGTGTAGGTATATCAATATGTAATTGTGTAAGCAGCAAAATTTCATAAGCGTTCTTTGGTTCACAAGAACAATGACGTTTAAGGAGCAAATCAACATCATTACTGATTGAGATGTTATGAATATAGATAAAACTACACTTTGTATGCAGGTACTTATAAAATCTCACCATAATCGCGGGATTCAATCAAATTCAAATCCTTTGCAAATTGTTTCCCTTGTATGATATTTACTTTGAGGTACGCATTTGGTTATGAAATATATAACCCAAACAATGAACTTACAATACAATAACAATGATTTAGCGGATGAACAAAAGATAGACATTTGAAAATAATCCACGCAATGTGCGAATTGAATTGCTTATAGCATCGTAACAAGATTGGTATTCAATCAAATGTTTCGTGAATGACATGTATGTATGTACCTACTTACTGATTCTGCGATTCTGCTAAGAAATTGTTTTATCATTTTATTTTTGGTTAGTAACATATTTAATGCATATTTCACTCGTGTTTTTCTAAAGACGACATTTCATGTAAGCTAAATTAAATGTAAATTAAAAACTAATGTTTACTTACATTTTGTACAACGTAATATAAGCAAATACTTGCATAAAATAATAATCTTTTGGATGGACACTAATATGCAAAGCAACATGAAAAGTTGAACACGACTTCAACTTCACTAAAGCAATGGAATAACTTTATTCTCCAAATATATTTATAAACTTTTTAAATGTCAAATATTAATATAACAAGAACAGAATAAGTATACTGTTTTAATTCTTCGTATTCTATAGTTTAGACTTAAAAATAGCATTATATTAAAGTCTGTAATAATGGCTTATCTGGTACTATTGTTTATGTAAATAAATCAAGGCACAGCAATCTGTGCTCAGACAAATTATAGAGTGGGACGTTCTTGTATGACTAAAACGTACCGAGACATACGGTAATAGCAGACTAGGTTTCGAAGCCGCAACACAGCTGTACTTTTAAAAGCTGTCTTCAGTGATATTCAAAGTGAAAATTATTGTAACGTGTTAAAATTGAATACGTATGTTTTTAATTTTAAAGTATACAGGCAGACATAACTCATTTCGCATTAACAAATATGACATTTACACAAAACTTTAAAGAACTTTTAAAACATTGTTACCACACCTAAACATGTATGGATATCGGTGCGACAGTTTTTGGAATTATCGGTTAAATCAAATAGCTATAGATTTTATTTCAAGCCAGTAAGCGATTCTGGCACAAAGGGAATTATAATTTAATCAAAATTAACAATATGAATTATTTCAGTGTTATGTTTATTTGAACGTTATTGATCCAAGTGAAATAAATAGCCAATACAAATGGAGCTTAATGCTCATTGCATTCCGTACTAGCTAACCATTAGGCTAAGCTGATAAACGGCACAAGCGGCTTGTGTAACTAAGAGAGATTATGTGTATATCTAATCCCAGATGAACTGAAAAATATTTGGAACAAAACAATAAATGAATTAAAGAC
>DWJN01005321.1:0-11580 GCA_018248895.1 Carystus phorcus
CACACACTCATAGCCCCACACTAGGATACCCTGTGTCGTTGGTGCCATGAACAACACAGAAAGACAATTACATACACCCAGACCGAGAACAGAAATTAAAACTCATCATTTAAATTTCGGCCTCGCTGGGAATCGAACTCAGGACCCTTCGAACGGCGATCCGGCGTGGTGACCATTACGCCACGCGGGTCGTCAATAATTATAGTAATTTGATTAAGAGTAGTAGACCCACCACTCAAGTAGACCTACTAGTCAGATTATCCCAACCACGTTGTCGATGACCATATGTATGGTCAATGTTGCTCCAGATTATGCCCATTCGGGCGATCTGGCCAAACTATCCAGGATTAGTCACAGCCACGTAGTGGAAAGCCTGACTTTAGTGTTTAGCTCGCGTAGGATAGATTACTTTGTGCGAATGGTAGTCCAACTCTACGTTCGAAGTTTTTAATTAAAGGTAACGAATAAACTCGAGACTTAATTTTTTTAATACTTCTTCCTAACTTGGCTGTATCCATCGACATTCTTCAGAACAATCGACCTTTCCGTCCTTCGAAGATTAAACTTTTTTACTTTTTTGATTGCTTAGCAACAATGTAAGTTCCAACTTGTTCCGAGTCGTAGGAATTCTTATTTAATCGTTCGTAGGTATTTTTAAAATAATATAATGGGAATTTAATAAGATAATCGGTTTATTTCATCGACTTAAATACAACAACAGGAATATTATAAGTATTTCTAGTTTTTTGTCCACCCTTAATAGGCAATGCTTCGTACTTTTAAAATTTAATTTTATGTTAAATTTATCTTTAAGTTGTCAAACGATTTGTGTTCAGATGAAAGCTAAAGAGCTAGTTCTTTTCACGTCTTCTATTTTGACTGAGAAAGCGTAAGTGTTGCCCTTCTACCGATATCCAAGAACGATACATTTTTATATACCTAACTTAGTTCCTTCATCCCGTTTCCATCACCGAACGACCTGACGCACGACGGGTATCCATCCCATCTTAGTGAACATCCCTCCACCACGGACATCACGATTTTCTCCGTCATTTATTGAAATTCGAATTCATGCGTACCGCGAAGGACTGGAATAAATTACTCGCGACTTCCTATAGGATTATAATATAGGTATAATGTAGGTGTCTTCAAGATGCGTAAACAGGCATCTTTTAATTTGGGGCGCTCATCATCCAATGCTACATCTCTGCTTAACATCAGGTAGGATATCTTATATCCTTGACTTATCAAGCATTAACTTATAACTAGTAAAAACGATGGTAACAATTTAATCAAGTGATACATATGCTCGTTTCTCGGCTATTTACATGACTTTCATTTTCTAGCGTTAAACGCGTAACTATTTTGACATTTAATCAACTTAACACACGATTGGATAAAAGTGAAACTTTAACAAACTAGTTTAAGTGTTAATTTAATATTAATAACAACAAAACAAGTGTCAATCTCACTTAACGAGATTCCATTCCGTCTCTTGTCCATTCCGTTCCCATAGACGCAGTGAACCAAAAACTTTACTTGGCGTGAGAAACGCACGACTCTGAACGAGTTTATATTACACACGATCGACATATCACGTCATAGTATCGTATGATACATACTCTTCTTAATTATCTCTTCAAGGAATATGATATAATACGATATAAATAAAATGCTTACATACGCGTACGTGCCAGGATTCCATAAGTCGCGTACATTTTATACGCAGAAATAGACATACATAGTATTATATTGAATGAAACTATTTAAAGTAATTTGTTATACTAATGACCGTACCGTTTTGCTTGGATGATTTTACACGCGATTAAAGCGTTAATAAATTATTAATTAGCGTTATACAGCGATTAACGGACAATAGCCCGATAACCTCCGGTAACTTGCTGTCAATGACGCGATATAATAACATACATAAACATACATAGGTCAATATGGCTTGCACTTAGTTAATTTATTGGGGTTTGATTCTATGCTATCCTGCATTTGGTTTAACTACTTCTAAAGGTATAAAAATACTTAGAGGCATCAGTGAAGCCTGGTATTGCCTTATGTTCATGGGCAGTGAATATTTACAAACGTGCGCAAGTTCTTTTAAAAGTTCCAAGTTTAAATTTCCAACTTGCGCAAACTTGCATGGGAGCATTGCGCACAAGTTTCAGTATTACTCTATATAGCCCCGTACACGTATGCACGTCGTTTTCACTCCTTTTAACAAACTGATGTGCGAATAATGCTCTCTCTATATCTAGTCTTTTTTGGTTTCTCTCGTGAGTTTTCAGTTTTTTCATCGCAAAAAGGCAACTCATGCCTTTGCGTAAAAACATAGTAGACAACAACATGCCCGGAAACTCACTTTTAAGAAAATATATTTTAGTTAGTAGCGAAGTATAGTTTATAGTATATAGTATAGTTTATAGTAAAATTTTTCTTTATCGCATATTAACATAAAAATATCACTGAATATTTTTTAATTTTCGATAATTGTTGTATGTTTAATTATATTATTTGTTGCAGGTAATAAAATCAATGCAGCTAGTAACGTGTCAGGTAACAATGATTTTAAGAGCTAATTCGATCGAAGTTGTATTAAGTGTTATCCTGCGAATAAACCCTTCTTTATGTAACTAACTGATAAACAATCAGATGAGCCACGTTATGAGAAGTGGTTACCGTCGTCCATAGATATCGGTAATACACAAGGCATCACCGAAGTGTGGTAGGCCGTAAAAGAAGAGAAGAAAAAAAAGTACCGTCTCTCAAGCCCACAGTGGAAGTTGTAGGCCGAGAAAGAAGAGAAGGGAAAGGTGTTACTGATTCTCAAGCCACCATCGGGAACATGACAAACTGTTAGGTGGCTGAAGAAGTAGTGGTAGGATCTATGCATTGTAGAGCGAGTAAGAAGAGAAGAAAAATAAAGTACTGTCTCTAAAAGTTGAGTCTGAGTTGTAGGCCGAAAAAGAAGTGAATTAATTTCGCTGTCAGTGACTCTCGAGCTCCAAACCAGAACATGACGAGTCGTTTGGCAGCTGAAGAAATAGTGGTAGGAACATTCGCACCCTTAGTAATATAAGGGCACAACTAAAAAAATTGGATATTTGAGTTTTTGGCACAAATGGGTTATATTTTTACAATATAATTATTAATAATTACAAAGGGCACAATAAAAAAAAATGAATATTTGAGTGTTTGGCATAAACGGGTCATATTGAAAAAATATAACCCATGCCAAAAACTCAAATATCCATTTTTTTTAGTTGTACCCTTATATTACTAAGAGTGCGATATGGGAGTTTCACGGAAAGAACAATGTCAATAAAAATCACTATGACTTAGTAATAAAATCCTTACTCAAATTCCTATTATTAAGCGGAGACGGTTTCTATCGCCTCTTACGAAAATGTTGTGGTGACATGGGTTCGGTGCCTGTATTTTACGTCCCCAATAGAACCAAAATTGAATCGTTTGAATGTTGTCACTAACGATGGTTGATCTTATAATCCGGCAAAATTAAGTCCATATTAAATCTTAACTTGCACTTTGTAAACAACGTATTTTACTTTTAGCTGGCTTACATGTTCATTCATTATACATTCATCAATGACTCGAGACTTACTTTGATATTCGTTATCACATACGTGCAATAAATTGCATAAAACTGATTATAAGGTTGCGTTGGTCAACGCTGACCTTAGACATAAATGAATCTTCTACCAGTATTGCCAGCGATTACCGGCACATATTGGTAACTATTGGCCATATTGGGCTTCAAATGAGTCCAAACCTACGCCAGCAGACCAGTCATAAGAGGCGGTTGAAATCGGCTCGGCAACGTGGTACATAATTTCGCGTATGGTTTATAGTATCAAGTAAACTCATCTCAGGTCCAAGATGTAAGTGGACCCGGTCATTTGGAAGGCTTGTGGGGACACAGATCCAACACGAAGTGGCCCCTTTGGGACACTTTCATCTCTAAACACGATGTGGATGTTATTATCTTTTCCTGAAACCTACGTTTGTCTCGGCTACCAAATAACTCGTTGGGTTTCAGCTAAACTTGAGTGCCAATATAATCAAGTGCCAATATGGCAAATTAACAAATTAGGTACCCTAGCTCGCTGTGTTTGTTTTAAATGAAAAACTTAGCGCGGATTTAAAATATTTATAACCGTATATTATATTTTACTTGAAGCGCTCATAGAATGCTCGGTTAAAGGCATTATTACATTTTACTAGCGATTTCGCACAAATTATTCTACAACATGTGGTATACTCTATTCATCTTCTTATATTTAATATGTATACCGAGTTTGAGTCCCATACAACAAAGTAAATTAATAAAAAAACATATTCTATCACATCGAATTGTGTATCTAAATGGTTCTCGAATTGACTTAGAGTGACAAAAATTTTCATCATCTATAAAACTGTTTAAGACAGCGATATACACACGAATAAAATAATTATATATGTATAAAACGAATTAAATCAATAAAAACAGGTTCAGGTTTTCATTCCGTTATTTTTTCAAATTTCACTTGAAATATTTTATTCTACTACTATTGTTTGATTGTACTACTATTTCTGAAACGTGGTTTGCCATTTGTGGTTAGGTATTCTGTGTAAAATCCGTTAAAACTTCTTTATACACCTTACCTATACCTTAGTATGTCTAGTAGATTAATAACTACGTGATAGTAGGTAACTACAATTAGGGTCAGTGCAAGTAAGTACAACATAAAATCAGTCATTTCCTTTCTTTATTTACAAAACAACATTCCAGTGAAAACCGTGACATGGGAACTAAAACATGTCGTTTCTTGCCAAGCCTTTTTATTCACTGAACAAGGATGATTCAACTTCAAACCTAAGCTTTAACATAACGCAGTAAAGTTCATAATGAAAGTTAAAACAAATTTGCAAGGCTGACTCGATTTTTACTACCATGCTATATAAGTGTTTGTAGTCACACTTGTGTCTAGAGGCGTAAGGTCTATAAATTATTGGTTGAACCGCAAGTGAAGTGGTTTTTTTTTGTTCGTTGCAACCTCAGTCGCTCGCTGTAGACTGCGTGACGCGTAGATCTTGCGGTTTTTGCAACCGCGCGATAGCAAACAATTTTAGTGATGTGACACGTTCATTGAATTGACAGGTATGCGTGATTTTATCGATGTTTATCGGGTATGGCAAGATTTGTTGCATTCAAACTTCTTCAAGTCATTGTTCATTGTTTTCTGTCTGGCCTAAAGTTTGTTAATAAATATAAGTTATTGTACTTATGTCTTCGTTCAACAATACCGAGATATCAACAAGTAACTGTCAAAGGTTATCGAGAATATTCGTGTCAATATATTTACTTCACACACTCGCTCTGATTTTTTTTACATCTTGTGACGACATGCTGCAACTATTTATATTAAAGCTATTCAAAAGTATACCAATTTTTCTCTTTTTTTTTCTTTAAGTTATTTTTTAATATTTTAAAATGTATTCTATTCTATTGTCTCTACAGTAGAGTACTAGAGTACTTTATATTATGCTCCATTATCAAATAATGCGAATCATTAAATCATTTAACTATCATTATTTATTTATTTCAACTTTATAATACTTGATACAAACCGGGACCAAAGGGCGGACTTATTGCTAAAGGCATTCTCTAGCAGTCAACCTTTAGTCTAAATATGTCTCAGAGTAGATGGGAATATAATTATTTGTTCGCAAAACATTGTTCCTGTATTCTCCATTTCTCTCTCTTTAGTAATTATAAAGCTCTGTCACTTGAAGGACACGAACAGTTTATTTATTGTATTTAACAGTATTTGTGTTAAATTTGTAATTTCACGAAATATTGACATATTCTTTAATAATTATTCTGTCACTGAACGTCTCTTAAATTTGGTCATTTTTTAATCAATGTTTATAAGTAAATTTCAAAATAAATTCAGATGAAAATTTGAATCCAAAATTGTTTTTCTTTTATTCATTGAAATCTTTAATCTACGTGTCACTTGTAATGTTTATATTAAAAAAATATATGATTTTGTAAAAGTTATCCTTGAACATCCAACTCTCTTTTTCTATGGGATCGAATTGTGATTCTAAATCAATCTTGAATCCATTTATTTCAAGATTTTATGTATAAACTAGCCGACCCAGCTACCTATCTGATTAAACTAAAAAAATACATTAAGTATTAAGCAAAGTGAATCACAATATAATCATGAAAACTGCATTCATATCGGATGAGCCATTGCTGAAATAAGAGTGCACAAACAGAAAAAATGAAAAAATATGTTTTAGATTTTCTTAAGTATCTAAAGGTCATTATGAATTTATAAATATATTTGCTATGTACAGACAGCGATCAGTTAGAGTTTTATTATATATAAGATAACACTTGCCCCGACATTAAAAAGTGAAAGATTACGATCACTGTTGAATAATGTTAATGTTTATTCTCACATCACTTCAAACGTTTGATATTCAAATTAAGTGTATATTTAATGTCACGTAATATATATATTTTTTTTATAATAGTACTCGTCAAATGTTTTCTTATCTATAATTGATATTGAACTTACTAAAGAAATTTGTTATGCAAATAACTTTGCATAAACCATGTTAATGAATGTGTAAGTGATCATTAATTTACTACTTTCCAATGTTACATTTTGGAGTAAATTATCTTACATAAGTAATTGTATCAAATGTCAAATGTAAATATCGTTAGTAATTACTTAATTGAATTATAAGATTAAGATTTACTAGATTAAATTAGTATTGGGTTGGCAAATAAAATATTGCCGAATTAAATAAGAAGAAAAATTCATAATTTTTGTTGAAAATATAAGTTTATTAATACTTTCAATTAGATATTGCCCGTTCTTGTAGATGACCTTTTTCCATCGTTTAGTATAAAATTTCCCCTTTCGTAAAATGTCTGGTCTTTGCTATTAAAAAATATAGGTTAGATTGCTGTGATCACGTTAACAAAACAAAAGAAAGTGTAGAGTGAATCTATCAGCAAAATCGGCAATGACTTAGTTTGCCAACCTATAATTTCTCAAATATTTAACCGTCAGATGTCTTTTTCTTATTAATCACATGAAATATTACATAATAAGATTTAAAGTGTCCGTCTATGAGCACATAACTAGCTAAAGTATTCCATATACTAGTTAATTTGCTAAGTACTTGTATATTTGCACATACATAATTGTATATAAAACTTTGTCGTAGCATTTAATTAAATAAACATTAATACTATGTTAACCATAGAATTCAATAGATCAATAACTGGTTTTAATATAAAATATAGTTAATGACATTAGTATAATATTACTGAAATTGTTATAGGTTATGTATACATATATGTTATATACATAAATATAAATTGTAATAGATTTTGACTTTCGTCAGGTAAGCTGTAAGTTTCTAATACGAAAAAAATATTAGACTCTGACTATGCTAGCCGTAATATAGTCTTTCTTAATCGACACCAAAAAGTTAAAAACGGCACATCACTAAATAACACTAATGTTTTGCGAGGGCACCACTTCTATATAGGGTTGTCAGAGATGGGACAATATAGCGACACCTAAATTTATATAAAATTAAATTTTTCATTTATAAAAATATGTAGTTTAAATAAAAGCCTTATAAGTTGAATGGACAAAACGTGTGGAACAATGGTTTTTATGCCGGATCGTCATTGAAGGGTCTTGGGTTAGATTCCTAGCGAGGCAGAAATTTTAATTTTAAAATTTCTGTTCTCGGTCTGGGTATGTGTTTCCTATGGCTCCAACGATACTGAATTTTGTTGTTAGGCTAATAGCGGGTAGCGTTATATTATTTTTGCACTCGTAATTCCTTCCCCTCTTTGAGAATATCATAAGAAGCTCGTCTGGCGAGCTACTAACTTCTTGGTTATACCAGCCGCCAATCGGTTCATAATGTTCCGGCTGAGTTTGAGCCAGTACTAACAGTACTGATGTGTTAGTACTCAGTGATACTTATGGTGTTACTGAAGTCCATGGGTAATGGTGCCCACTTACCACTACATGGATGATCTGTCCATTTATATTTATAAATATAAAAAATGTTAATAGAATATCAAGAGTGAATAGGCTTCTTCTAAGTTAATGCGCTATACTACCCACCATCAGGTGGGATTGTAGTCAAGCATTAACTTATAATGTATGTATATAAAAAAAAAAATATCGCAAACAATAATTTGTACGTAACGTTTCTTCTTCAATAAGGCAAACGTAGACATCCCTAGCAAATGAAACGGTATGCATGAGCTTAAAGTTTTTCCTTTTAGATCTAGTGTTTGCATTAGCCAGGCGTTAGCTCCGGTAGCCTTTAGCGGCGCGTGGCTTGGAATTGATAGACCGCATTCCAACGTTACATACCTATTAAGTCCTAAGACCATCCGGCCTTGCTTATAAATTGTAATGAACGGAAGTTATTAAACTGCCCGAATCTAACCAAACCTAACCTAAAATTTAAGTCATTTGGCGTCGACTTGGAACATGTTTTTAGTGTAAATAAATTAAAAGGTTGTTTTAAAAGAAAAAATACTTTTGTTTTTTTCTGTTTAGTTCACTGGATGGATCAGTTTAACCCGCTTTCGTATTCTCAGCAAGCCCTTTCATATGATACCCATACTGTAGGAGTGCATTAAAAATAACTCGCATATCATATTGCGTATTCTGCCATATTGGAGTCTCTAATCATCTATACTAAACGTCTATACAAAATTTCAGCACAATCGTTTGAAGAGACCTAGTAAACATAATTACAAGAGAACAAAGGCGGCTCGCGTCCTAAACGATCAACCAAGATAAGCAACTGTGATCGCGGTCAGTAGCAGCATAGGTGACCGCTGGCTAATTCTCGAGTGTCCCAATGCTTTGCAGGGCACGTTAAGCTATCGCTCTCGGTTGTAATCGTAGGTAGCAATCGTCAAACCATGTGTGAGATCTAAAAACTTCCAACACTTGGATTGGTCATTTACCTATCCAGCAATCCGCACTGGAGTAGCATTTTGGAATATGCTCTAGCTTCCTCAGTGATGAGGAGAACCTCGTGCTCAGTTGTGGACCATTAATGGGTTGAAGGCAAAGAAAAATCATAAATATACTTATAATCGAGCTACATTAATGCTTTAACCTCTAATTGAGTCGACAAATCGCGTTTAGCAAATTGATGCCAGAGAAAGATATTTCGTTTATAATATGATGTCTTTAGGTAAATTTACTCACAAACAACAAATTAAGAGTATTTTGTTTGAAATGAATAATGATCTTGTTTCTTTATAGGGAATGAAAAACATTCAAAAAAAAAGCAAAAAGCTTCATCATCGTTGCGTCTTTATTCACGGCGAAATTTGGGATTCATAATTATTTACGTGCTTTTGTGAATAAATTTGATTTGTGTCAATATTTTCGCAAAGTAAGATGTAGTAGTATTCAAAGTTATAAAATATTTTGTTGAATTTTACTGAATATCTTAATATATATAAATTAGGTGTCACGGTGTTTGTCGCGATGGACTCCTAAACTACTTAACCGATTTTAATGAAATTTTGCACATCACGTGCAGTTTAATCCAACTGAAGGAGGATAGGAGAGCTTACATCTCAATTTACAGTCGCAATATTATTTTATTGAAAATTATTAGATAATATCTTACAAAGGATTAGTTCCATATGATTCTAACAGATGGCGGTGTAAGGTAATTAGTTTGCTAAATTAAGTATGTAAACTTTAGTCACAGCAACGCGTGGCGGGGTCTGCTAGTAATATAATTATAATTTATTGTAACTGTGTTTAATTTATATGAATAAGCTTTTATCAACATTGCTGTAGAGTAATAGTAAAACCATGACATTATAACATTTTACAACATATATGAAATATTTTATTATTTGTGATAAATGAAGGAATATTTTTTATATTGATTATGTCACTTGCACTAAACAAAACTTTATAGGAAGATGCAAATTATGCACTGAATGGTTGCTGTGGGGTTTTACTGAGTACAAATCCCACCCGTTTCGAAGATTTCTCAGAAACTTGTTGGAAAAAAACTTGTAGGAACAATAGAACTGACACCATTTGTTGACAACCCAACATATATTTCAATATTTTATGTTAACTGGCAACATTTTTAGAAAAGACCTGGAGTGAACTAATCCGCGAAGATAAAGAGGCAACATTTTTAATATGTGTCACTTCTCCTATTTACATTAAGGTTCAAGTTGTATTGTTGTGCGTTCATTTTTATGTGTCACGAAAGTATTAAAACCTTCACTATCCATATCAAGACATTCTTAATTACCGATCTTCTACCATCCAGCTAAACCAATGAAGAACCCAACACCATTTTCTAACCACATTTTATACAAACAAAAAGCAACAATAATGGCTTTAAGAACAAAACTTTTAATGAGAAATACGAAAGGCACGTATTATTTTCAACATAATGACACTTGTGGACAAACTCTGAGAGCAAGCGTATAAAAGTTGAGTCGTAAAGAACGTCGTATGTCATAAACGAGTACAATTTTGTGTAATGGACATAACCAGGGATTTGTCTAGGTACACTGTTTTAAGTAGATGCCTAAAAGCATCTCACGAGCTAACTTAAACCTCTAATGACCGGGATTACTATAAAAATTAGAAAAGTTATAACTATTTTCGTATTAAAGAATAATAGACACAATGTCTAGGATCGGTATTCGTCCTTAATACATTAACAAAGCGTTACTTTACGTTGACAAATATATTATGCCTATGTGTGTCAAATAATTATTGGTAGTATGTGTAATGTTCATTTTTTTATTTAATATTTAGGCGAGTTCAGTAGTGGGCTATTAATGGGTTGACGCCATTTGTTTATATAGCATATAGTATGTATATTGTTTATTTTTATAAATATAATACAAATAATATTATATAAATACCAGCTATGACTGCGACTTCGTCCGCGTAGAAATGAACAAAAAAGTTATTGTTCCGTTCGCCGATTTTACGATAACTTATAGTTCTTAACTAAAAAGAGCCTAAGTTACCCCTATTACATCAGCTATTTGCCAGTGAAAGTCCCATCAAAATCGGTCTAGCCGTTCCAGAGATTAGCCAAAACAATCTGACGGGCAGACAGATAGACAAAAACAGCAAAAAAATTTGGCATTGGTATTTGCTTGCAAGTGACGTCACTGAAGGCAGTAAGACGCCATATACTCACTATGTTTTGGCTATGCTCACTATGTTTCGATTATTGAATTGAAATTTGAAATTGTAATTTGAATTTTTAACACAAATATATAAGAATTAAAAATAATAAGTATTTGTAGGTTAAATAGGTTTTAAAAACTTGTCAAATATCAAGAGATCAACTTAAAATACAAAATTCTAAACCATTGAGCTATCTGCACTTCACTACTGTAATAAATAAATTACAAAATAAACTCCTATAACGTTTTTTCCTACTGTCAGCACTAATAAACACGATGACACCTTCCCGCTTTGAGCTGTCCGATTATCGATAAAAGAT